>JAQFVV010013413.1:0-129194 GCA_028023455.1 Epiperipatus broadwayi | reverse complement strand
TTATATTTATTTTCTTCAATATTTATAGTCTTCTTTCTTTTTACCATCTCTTATTAATCCTATTCCTAACAATCAAACTATTTTCTTCAATTCCTTTTTTTCATTTACTCCAATTTTGATTATATTTTATACATTTTATTTATTTTGTGATTTTTTTTAAAAAAAAAAACATCTTTCTTCAATTTATCAATAGTTAATTTATTTTTATGTTAGAAGTATATTCTTATTCTTCTCCTTTACTTTTTTTGCATTTCTTCATATATTGTTTAAATTTTTTTGCATTAAAGTGTATATGAGGGGAGTTATTATAAACAATATATATATTATTTTTTCTCTTCTCACTTCTTATTTTTTAATTATTTTTGTTTATTTATATGCTTCATTATCTCAATAATTAAATAGCCAGTCAGAATCTACAATTTTAGATAACTAAATTGTTCACTTGTAGTACAATTTCTAACCAGACTTTCAATTACTACATAATTTAAAGAAAATGTATTTTCTATGATCTAAAGATTTTGAAATATGAATCTTCAGAATTTTTTGATTCATTTCTAGTATATTATTTTCTTTATAGATACTTATTAACTTTTATCTCTAAAACTTTTGACATGTTTACCATAACTTTTTTTGTTACTTTTTTTTAGATACAGTATTTTATAGTCACACCATATAATTTTATCTCTTTTTAATATCTTTTCAACTTTCTTTTTTATAATCTCTACATTTGTATATTTATAATATATATATAACCATATATATTAGTCCCAATTTTCCTTTCTGGATTATAGTAATCTGTTTACCATAGAATTACTTTAAATGTTTAAGTAATTTATATGCGTATTGTTTGCTCAGTTTGTTACTTTATAAAACTTGTAAGAATTTGGGTTTTTGTTGGTATTTTAACTAGCATCTTTGTTCAAGCTGACAGGACCTTTGAATGTTCGCCATCAGCTCTGATAAGAAATGATTTGTTCTGCAACAAATAAGTAGCTGATCTGTGTTAGTTATTATATATATATATATTAGCAACCAGCATAGTGCAAAATAAAAGATTCAATGTTATTTGGTATTGAATATAGATAGCATTCTGGACATTTTAAAAGTTAATTGATTAATAACCTACTTATTGAATTCACTGTGCGTCATAATATTTGAGTTTCAATTCTTTCATTTCTAAATTACACTTTCTTTTAAGCTTATATTATTTATTTTAAAATACTGTTTCTTTTAACTTGGTTTTTATATGTTGCTATCAGTACCTATCTATCTATCTTTATATATATATATAACCATTAGAAACGAGTCAACACCTAGACAATCCCAATATAGATAACAATCAACAATTTCAAATTGTTGTCATGGCAATCTCCTTTTAACAATAAAGTATATATTTCTTTGAGAGATAAAGAAGCCTTTAAATACTCTTTTTTTCTCTCATATGTCAAATGCATGGACCAGGAAGCGAACCTGGGCCAGCTGCTTGGAAGGCAGCTATGCTAACCACTAGACCACCAAAATCAGTAAAGCAGAAAGAAAGAGTAAATCACACTTTCCCAGGCTATGACTTAAAAGCAATCTAGATGTTAAACAAAGGCTTCAAGAGTAGAATGAATCCACCTATTCTTGGTAGCTCTGATGTTTATAAGCATACTTTTGTCAACATTGTTGATAATTCAGAGTGAAATCAATTTATCAACTAGATGGAATATGGCACTTAAGAGTTATTAAACTCACAATTAATTATAAGCCTGGAGACAATATTTTAAAATCATAGCCTTGTATAGTTGAATTACCAACAATGTATCAGAGCAATGAAGAATAGGTGGATTCATTTTATTCTTGATTCTTGTTCCAAAAGAAGTTTATTTATGCCTCATCACCAAGTGCCATGAGGCCAAAGTCAAAATTTATAATATGATATTAACATAGGCAAAGGACATTAGCATAGTCAGTCAATGTGGAGGGTCCCCAATCAGATGAGGTATCTCACAAAGACATTGCGTATCTGTCCAGAGACCCCCACACACACACACACAAACCACCATCCAAGTTACACAATTATAAAACAATTTTTTATAGACTAAAATTTCCATAAATTACATGGCCAGATCATAAATACACTACAATTGGAAAGTTGCAATATAAATGAACTGATTGTTATAATAATGTAATATATGTCTCGACCCGCAGGGACTTCACTCCATCACCTGTACGTCCAGATCATAAAACATATCACTTCAAATGTACATGAAATACATCTATTCAAACAATTTTTAAAAACATAAACACAATATGATATTAATATTTACAAGGATTGTAAAATGAATCTTCATCCATCCAGGACTGTAGTGACTTTACGCTGTCATTTTGCAGACCTGGATTGCCCATTAGGCAAAGTATCCTATTCAGAGGGTAGGAATTCACAACGACTAATAAATATTCTAACACCCTGACTAAGGAATAATTACATAAATGTTTGTTTACATAGTTTCTAATATATATATATATATATATATATATATATATATATATATATATATATATATATATATATATATATATATATATATATATATATATATATAAATCCCAAAGAAGATTAAACATAACTCTCAACACCTGTCCAGATGTGGAGTAACTTCACTCCATTCATCTGCAGATCTCGATGCCAAATTAACAATACACTGTAAAGTAAAGAATTAAGTTATATTTAAAAGTAATAAGTAACATAGACCTGTGCTGGAGAATAATTACATTACTTTATCCATTACAGTTCATTCAATCAATGACAAACATCTCTGGGAGTTTTACTCGAGACCAGGTCTGATCAGCCATCTATTGTTGACGAGTCTTCTTATCCTTCATTCTAGCTTCTTTTATTTTTTTAATAAATGTTTCTTCTACTGTATCCTCAGTTCCATTTTAAAGCATGATTATGTTTCTTTGCTGACCAGATGGAAAAGTTCACTTGTGTTGCAAGTCTGATCAGACCAAATTCCCCTTGATCACTCTGGGTGTGTCTATACAAGCAATGTCTTTATCTTAGGTCTGCATCAGAAACCAATTACATATAGAATTCCACGTCTCACAAAATTGTAGGATGTGGGAAATTGATTTTTTGAATTTGTTGCACAGTGGGCATATTGTATCAATCCTAATCCCCCACCTGCAACTCAAGAACACTCTGGTGGGTAGAACTCCGAGGCTGACCTTGAACAGAAAGTCTACCAAATTAGGTTCTAGTTTTAGTTTAGTCTTTTCATCAGCCTGCAAATCCAGAAATTCCAATCAAGGGATTTTCCTCATCTTTAGAAAAAGTCTTGGTGAGTTAGCCCATACAAATCCCAGTAGGATAACTTTCCAGTAAACAAGGAGCTGGTAGTCTTGATGCTATTGCTCACTAATGAGACTTGTTGTCTCAACCATACACCTCCTTTCACTGGAGGTGGCAAGTCTGTGGGTTCCACATAAATTATGGGTAAGGGCAATCTACATTCTCATTCTCCCAAAAAAAACTTGACCAAAATATTATGGGTCCACTAGAGAAGAAAAATTTGTTATTCTTGATTCTTTCTTTAATATTTAGAGTTTTTTTTTAAGTCATAGTCTGGGAAGAGTGGTTTATTTACATATACATTGAGCTATGTTCAATTTAAAATTTCAAGAAAAAAGCTAATAGGTATGTGGCATTAGTTTAATATTCTGTTTTTATCCATAACATGTATAAAACTCAGATAAGAACTTATCATAAAATATAACAAGTAAAAAATAGACCAATATTTAGACACAGATAGATGGATGGATGGATGGATGGATAGATAAATAAATGAATGGATAGATAGATAGATAGATAGATAGATAGATAGATAGATAGATAGATAGATAGATAGATAGATAGATAGATAGATGGATAGATAGCTAGATGGATGGATGGATGGATAGATAGATAAATAGACAGATAGATAGATAGATAGATAGATAGATAGATAGATAGATAGATAGATAGATAGATAGATAGATAAATTGGTTTGTATAGACATTGCAAAACTCATTTCTAGAGCAGTGTTTTTTCTCCTTGGAATGGCCATACTTGTTTATTTACGAGTGTTTGTGTGTTTAATTTTAAAATTCAGATATATTAATCTTTAATTGAGCTTTAAAGTTTATATCTGTGCTAGAGATAATCTCTAGTTTAGTAAATGATTAATAATAGTCATTACTATATTTATCTAAAGTGGATGGTATCTAAGATGTGGGATGAGTTAATTTGATACTTATAATTCAAAATATAAATATTTAATATAGATGCATATTTTTCATATAATAAAGATATTTATGAGAGATAGGAGCCTGGACCAACTGATGAGTGCTGGTTCAGCACGAAATGCATCTGGGGGGGGGGGCATTTATTTTATTGTATTTTTATTTGTATGACTTTGGAAGAATATCCGGTAATATTGAGATTATTTAATATATTTATAAATTCTTATTACGTATCTCTTAAGAAATTTTGTTTTGATTAGATTGTTTTGTATAAAAAAAAATTATCAAGATAATTAGTAATATTGAGATTATTTAATATATTTATAAATTTTTATTACGTTTTTGTTTTGATTAAATTACAGAAATATTTTCAGTTTTGTATAAAAATTTTATCAAGATAATTCGTAATATTGACGTTATTTAATATATTTATAAATTCTTATTACGTATCTCTTAACAAATTTTGTTTTAAATTAAATTACAAAACTATTATTAGTTTTGTATAAAAAAATTTATCAAGATAACCCCAAACAAGCTGAATTTGAAAGTGGTTTTAGTTCAATGGATTATGTCCAAGTATTGAGAGAAGTTATAGAAAGGATCAATGAATATGTGTTGCTATTATGTTGTGGATTTGTAGATTATGAAAAGGCATTTGATTCTATAAGCATTTTTTCAGTGATTAAATTATTCAGTCATCAAGGTATAGATCCAGGATATTGTCATAGTCTGAAGACTATTTATAAAAATACAAAAGCAAGAATTATATTATATAGTGATACTGGGAAAGTTAACATTGAGAAGGGTGTAAGACAGAGTGACTCCATATCTCCAAAACTTTTTATAGCAGTGCTGCAAGAAGTATTTTGTGGATTAAAATGGGAAACTAAAGGAGTGAAAGTAAATGCAGATTATTTAAGTCATTTAGATTTTGCAGATGATGTAGTTGTTTTTACAAATAATGATCAAAGCTTCAGGAAATGTTGCAAGAGTTATCAGATGAAAGTAAAAATGTAGGACTAAAGATAAATATTAAAAAGACTAAAGTAATGTTCAATGGCTTTTCTAAAAAAAAAAATGAAAATAAAAATTGATTATGATGAGTTAGAAGAAGTTAACAATTGCAATTAACCTTCATCAGATTATTATTACAGATGGAAATATAATAGATGAAATTAATAGTGGAATTAAACTTTGTTGGAGTGTTTTTGGTAGAAATAATATTAAAATAAAATATGCCTATGTGTTTGAAAAGAGAAGATTTTTAATAAATGTGTTTTGCCAGTTCTTACTTACAGATCTGAGACTTGGACACTTAATAGAAAAGCAATACCAAGACTCCAGACTATTCAAAAAAGTAAGGAGAGATGCATGTTAGGAATAACAAGAAGAGATCGAAAACACAATACATGGGGAAAAGATATCATTGAAAGAATTAAAAGACTGAAGTGGAATTGAACTGAATATATTGCTAGAAGAAATGATAATAGATGAACAATTGAAATCTTAAATAGGAATTCCACAAGACTGTAAAAGACTCAGAAAGAGATCACATGTGAGATGGAGGGATGAAATAAGAAAGTGTGCAGGCTGGTGTGGAGAAGAGAGACTAGAGATTGGAGAAAATGGATTGAACTTGAAGAGACCTTCACCCCTCCAGTGGATTGATAATAGTTGATGATAGAAAGTGTAAAAGTGGTCAATGCGATATATAATGGCAGGAAAAGACAAAAAGTTTAAAAATATATATCCAAAAACAAGTAAAAAAACACAATTAAAAAAAAAAGACTTTTTTTAAATTATTATTTTTATTAATATTTTTGCACCAATAAAAAGTTATTTACATTTAAGATTTTCATCTAGTATATTTGATCTTCTGGAAAGTTCCTCTCTTCAAGGAGAATCTGTGGTCAATATTAATTGAAATGAGTATTACATTTGAGTACTGAAAGTTATTGACAGGGAGTTCCAGAGCCTGTTATCTTGTCACTGCATTAAAACATGCAGAATTCTGTGACCAATTAATGCATTTCAATGTAATATGCTTTTCATCTTCTCTTAACTAAAGTTTATTTACCATCTTATAATTAAAATTCACATTGAAGCAATGATTCAAACGTCCATGAAGTAAATTCTCTTGCGCCTGGATGTTCATATGGTATTTGAATGCCAGAAGTGATGTATTGAGTTTGATTTAAAAATCCTTAACTCTCACTTTCTTCACTTTATCATTCTGCTAAACTATACTTGACAAATAGTCAAATCATTTGGGAGATCATTTATGGCTGAGCTGAAAATTAACATGAATAGAATGGGATAAATCATAGCTTGATTTATTAGACAAAACAATAATAGACTGGAACAAAATGGGGAATCTGTGCCACTGCGATATTAGGCCGAGAAACCCTAAAATTAGACACTTTAGCAAAGTTGTTGAAATTGATCAGAGATTTTTTGCACAAAGAACAAATCAAGAAGGATGAACAGTGAGAAACTGATGAGTTATTGTGGCAATTAATGACTGATCTACAGCAACTCTGATGGAAGCTATCAAACAAAATGTGGAAAAAGATTCCATAATTTATTCTGACATTTGAAAAGTGTGTATAAGTGAGGAACTACAATCTGCCAGTTACAAACATTTTTTGTGTGAATCATAAATATAACTTTATGAATCCAAAAATGGTAGAACATGGAAAGACTTTGGGGTTCAGGGAAATGGCATAATAAATAACACTGAGAAATCGCATGCCAGCACCTAGTGTGGCTTAAAGAAGATGATCCTTTCCATTTTATTTACGGATGATATAAAAAAATCAGTCCACTCTAATGATTCCATTTCTTGATCAACATCCCATGCAGGCATTATATTGCAGAAACTCATGTTGTTTAAGTCACCATTTTATAATATTTGACTCAGACATAAGGAAAATCCATCTAAAATGAAGTAGAAATGTTCTGAGAACTTCTGCAGAGAGCCAAACAATTATTTCATCTTAACAATTCCTGTTGTATATACATGGTGAGAATGTTATGGTTTTAAGTTTCTTTTTTGATTTTTCTTATGTAATATTATTTTTTTTGGTAATTTTGTTTGTGTCCATTTTGTAAGTTTATGCCAGACTTAATATACATATTATTTTTTAGTTTTAAATAAAATTTGGGAATTGCTGGCCATGTTTGCGAACTGTGTATGTGTGTGGGTGGAGGGGGGGCTGTATTGGCACAACAAATTTCTGGAAGTTTTCAATGGCAGAATGCCATTCCTTTTGTGTGTGAGGAGGGAAAATAGTTTTGGAAGCATGAAATGTCATTTTAAAAACTCACAACTACCTATTTTTATTCAGTAACGTAATGTGTTTTTATTATTTTTGCATCCAAATTTATACTTTTTATATTGTTAAAAATTTATTTTTTCAGGTTCCTATTAGAACTTCACCTTTTCACATAAATATCAGTCTGCCAATAACTTTTTTTACAAATGTCATGAAATAATGTGTACACATAGTGCGTTTTAATCAATTTAACACAAGTTTATCAGAAGTTCCAGTGTATACTTCATTTGATGACATTGTAATATTAGAAAGTTTCAGATGGACTGATATGAATGTGAAAATACATAGGGTCTAATACGTAAGTACCCTTTAAATATTTTACAAGCCTCCATTTCACCACATACTACTGAAACATCACATGATCACCATTTCTTATGCTTGCTTATAACTGTTATTAAAATAAGCAAAACTCTCTATATGTATTGCCACTCAGTGCAAGCCAGAGTAATCAATCGATGCCATAAAGCTTGTGCATAAAATCCTCATCTAGTGCCTACTCATCCAACAACTCCAGAATAGTTTCTGGCTTGTTGCCTTCGTTAGTGAGGAGACTTGTATCTGAGAGTACTGCACCTAGATCTTAGGATCTAATGCAACTCCTTAGAAGCCACCTTTTATCTCTTTTTAACTAAAAAACCATGAGTCTTAAATTGAAAACACTATAATATTTTCAAATCCAAGCTCATTAGCATATATAGTCATATAGGTCTGAACTATATATAGGCTCCTCACCGATGAAGGCCACAAATCAGAAACTAGTCTGGGGATGTGGGATGAGTAGGCACTAGATGGGAATTTTATGCACTAACCTTCTGGCATCCATTGGTTACTCTGGCTTGTAGTGAGTGGCAATACGTATAGAGTTTTGTCTGTTTTAATGATAGTTATAAGCAACCATAAAAAATGGTGATCATGTGATGCTTATTAGCTTAAAACCAATCCTGCCTAATAGAATAGTGGTGGCTATGGTTATTAAAAAACCAAAGACATCAAAATGTATAGGTTCTGAACTGAATTCATACCTATATGACTATATAAGCTAATGAGCTTGGATTGGAAATTTATACTGTTTTCAATTTAAGACTCATAGTTTTGTAGTTAAGTAGAAATAAAAGGTGGCTGCTGGAGGGTTGCATTAGATCCTAAGATCTAGGTGAAATGTGCTCTCAGATTCAAGGCTCCTCACTGACAAAGGCCACAAGCCAGAAACTAGGCTGGGGATGTTGGATGAATAGTCACTAGATGGGGATTTTATGTGCAAGTATTCTGGCATCCATTGATTATTCTGGCTTGCACTGAGTTTGCCTGTTTTAACTACTGAAACATGTAATCAAAGACAAAACAAATATAAATGATTCTGAAGAGCATATTTCATGCTGAACCAATACTTATGCATATTTCAAACCAGCACTCATCAATTGGTCCAGATCACAGTTACACATAGTTTTATCATATATATAAGCCATTAAAAATTTTATATAACATTTTGCTGGTCATCCATCTATTATACACTTTTCTACTGAATCAGATCTATGTATGATGTAATCAAATGTATTTTATTTACCTGGCTATCAATCTAATCTAATCAATATACTTTTTGTTTTTTTTCCCATGGACTTTACAAAAAAATCTGGATCTCATCTATATATTTTTTAATCTTTTTTTTTAATGTTCAACTTTTGCATTCATGGTGGCCACAAAATACACCATTGTTAACAAATCTTCATTTGGAAAAATATGTTTATTTCTAAAAATATTTTCAAGGCTGTTGATGAGGACACAAAGGCTATCAATTATTTCTATGAGTTATCAGTTTTGAAAATCTACTAACATAATTGTTGTCGTTCAGATTTATCCATAATTGCATCTTGCCCCCTCTGGTGTCTAATTTTTATAATGAGGATCTTGATTTCATCTATATTTTCAGCTATAAGGAAAGTACAGAAAAATTTATACCCCCCCCCCCACAATTATTCAAAGCAATAAATAGTTGCTAAAATAGATACAAATCGGAGAATTTGAATTTTCTCCATTACTCGTTATTTGACTAAGATATAAGAAATAATAGGCAAGTTCTGAATTAGGAAATATGACTATACAAGACTCACAAGACCATGTTGTGAAATCTTCATTAGTTGCCGTAAAGCCCAATATCACTAGCCATAAATTAGAATAATCTTTCACATGTATTATTTATAGAACTGGTTTTAGTAAAGAAAGTAAAAACAATAAATGCAAACATTTATAAATAAATCATTATAATAAAACATCAAATTAATTAAAAACATTATAATAATACCATTTTAATAGTAATCTTTTTATTATATATAAAATAAAAGATAAGTTTAAAATAATTTGAATTCATAAAATAATAATCTTTTTATTATTATATATAAAATAAAACATAAGATTAAAATAATTTGAATTTATAAAATCATAAAGCACATTTTGCTAGTAATAAAATAAAGCTTTTAAAATTTAATAACAAATAATACAAATAATTATTTATAACAAAGCCAAGATAGAATTTGTTAAAAACATATGCAAATGATTAAGAAAATATAAAAAGGATTAAAAAAACAACAAGGACTATACATTATTAATAACTCGTAAAAAAAAGAAATGTTAGTATTATATTAGTCTGAGCTATATCTGAAATAAGTGTTGGTAATGTTATGCATTATATATATATAGAATAAAAATGATCGATTGAATAGAAGTGATTATAATTGTAAGATGAAAAAGCTTAAGGATAAGATGATGATTATTGTGAATAGCCGTAAAGTATTACCCATGATTAAGAAAATTTACATGAAGTAAAAATGATTCATTGGATGCTAAATGTTCATTCTGTTGAATGCCACCAGATTCATACCAATCAACATAAGTCACTTTGTTGATTGTCCCTTCTACACCTACTCATGGCGTACTTAAAATTGAACTAGATACAATTCTACATAACATAATAACAAATAAATGATATCTATAACTAAAATATCACATACCAATTCCATGTGGGTGATAGAAATATGCTCTGTATTGTCTTTGGCTCTATGTCCATACCCGTACATGTTATTCCAGATTAGAATCATCAGGTAACTTTTACCAAGAGATGGAGTCATCAAATGTGGAACATAACTTGAAGTGGTAGTAATATTTTAATAACTATTTGTTTATTTTAAACTATATCTAAAATTATATTCGAGAAATTTATTAAATTAATGATATGTAATAAATAATTTAGTGATTTATACTTATATGTAATCTTCTGGAAGGTCATTATTACTCTTCACACATGCGCTATTAAATATAGATGCAAATAATTTGTCAGTTGAAAGATCAGGTTCATAATAAAATCAAGGCCTGATTTAAACACTCATTAAAGGTTGGTTTATATAAGAAAAGGATATAAACGTAAGGGTACTCTTGCTTTTAAAACATTTAGCGATGGGTGAGTGCATGCTGATTTAATATCAATTAATATTGCATGTGTGAAAAGTAATTTCCTTTCAGAACATTAAATTAATAATAATTATATTTTAACATAATAACCATTGCATACTTTCTCTTCCTCGTTCCTTTTTTATTTTTGCTTTTTTATATAACATATAATAACAACATTTCACTCTTTTTAGACTTTAAAACAAAATATATGTATTTATTCTTTACAGTTTTGACTGTTCTTAGCAGCCTTTGTCAGATCTTATGAAGACTGTTAAGAACAGTCAAAACTGTAAAGATTAAATAAATATATTTTGCTTTAAAGTATAAGAAGAGTGAAATGTTGTTATTATAAACTATTACACAAGTAGTCTTGTAATATATTACTTACATCAAATGGACTTAACATCTTTTCATTTCTTTTTTACATTATTAAAGTGCAGTTGCATGAGTTTTGAGTTGTGAATGTGTCAATCATTATCAATTAATCCATAGGATTTATAAATGAGTATTAAAATTAATTTATAACCAATATTGTTTTTATAAATAGGTGCAAAATATTTAATTTTTTTATAAAGATTTAAATAATTATAACACACTCCTATAATTATACAATGTTTATTTTGCTAGGATACTTGACTTTACTTAATGTGGATGTAATACACTTATTTATAATAGCAATTGCATATAAAAGAAAATTGTGAGAACAATAAGTAAAACAGTACATGGAAATAAAAACACTAAAACATCACTAGATCACCATTTCCTATACTTACATTCTGTTAAAACAGTAGCAAATCCTCTGTACAGTAATGCCACCACTGCAAGCCTTAGTAATTGATGGATGCAAGAAGGTTTTGGGCATATTGGATCTGTATGCACTAGATCATGGGTTTATGCACAAACCTTCTTGCATCCATTTATTAACAATGCTTACACTAGCTGGCACTACTATATGAGGAGTTTGTTACTGTTTTAATATGTGGAAATACTACCATATGCCAACATGACTGGGAAATATTTGTTGATAACATTTATATGCAAAATAATCACAAAAATGATTATAAAGAAAATATCAACCTTTGATTGACATCATCTTTTTTCTCATGGGTCATAGCATCAGCCGGGATGTAAACCTGCTAACTGGGATAACTGCTTATAAAGCAGCTGTCGCTGACCTCTCAATTACCAATGCTTGACAACCTCATCTTTTTTATGCAAAAGAATGGTGTGAAATACATTAGTTACAATATCCAAGACATAATGAGATTTTGAAATGCAGGATATTTAAATCTCAGTAAGTTTTTGGTTCAGCATATAATGGTAGAAAGGTATTTGCTTTGTTACACATCAGAATACAATATGAAAGTGAATTTCTTAATATGTGGGTGTCCTAATTTTATGTATATCTTATGGCAATATAAAATTATAATCAGGAATGGAATATCATTATATATCAGTGTTCTTATTTTCTGATCAATATTTTGCAGAAATGTAACTCATCAGAAAAGAACAATAAGGAGGTTAAGGCAATTCTTTAAGCTTAAAACAAATTCATGCTAATAAATCAATATACTATACATGAACATGGTAATTCAAATTATTTGATATTCTCGATATACAATTTCAAGTCCCAATAGGTAATAATGGAAAAATAATGTCACATTATTTTCAGTCCATTTGATATATTTAACTTATTGGAATATAAGAATAGTGTCGATGATAAATAATTATTTTAGTACGGATTTTTCTTAAACCGGATTTGTTTAAGTGATAGGTAAGTGGATGTAAATACAAATGTATATGATACTAAACGTAATACTTTCGTAAATACTAAAATAGATAATCCTTAAAGGTTAGCCATAAAGTTATGTAAATCTTTTAAGTCATTTATAGATCTTTTGAATGCACTCAATAAATTGTTTTACCTTCAAATATTTTAAGAAGAATAATGGTGATAAAAATACTTTTTTTAAAAGTATTTGCAGAATGTAGCATTAATAAATTCTCGTAAATAAATAGATTTTAATAACAAAATCTGTAGCAAATCACTGATGTTCCACATTGTACAATGATTATATTACAAAAATGTATTTCAAAATTAAAAATCCATTTGCATGGAAAATAACATTTATCGCATATTTTACAAACATAATAAATCAAATTACATATTTGAATACAATAATATTCTTTAGTACAATATATTGTATTATGATTCTATTGATGCACTTATTTATATTGAAATATATAACTTTCAAAGTCTCTATCTTATTCAAAGTATTTAAGAAAGCAGGCATGTTAATATTTACTTTCTTTCATTTCCTGAGTTGAAGATATTCCATCTATATTATAAAACATCAATAAATATATTACACTTCATTATCTCTGGAGATTTCTGGGCAACAAACATAGAATAACTTTTATTTTTGTTTGGAAAGACATTTAACAATATTTTTTAGTTTTTTTATATTTTATTAGTGCACCCTGTATTTCTACTTATTATATTGCTACCCTCCGCCAGAGCAGAAAATAAGATACTCTCTCTCACTATGTATACAATTTATGAACAACTTTAACTTTTCAGGTGAATTACCCGAATCTTCATTATCATGTTAACAACTCAATTCTTTTCATTTTTATCATTTCTATGCAATAGATGGCTTTTTATCAGGTGCATTTTACGTGACAACAACAACATGTAACAATAACCTCTTCGTGCATTTTGTGAGTATCTTTACTCTTTAGGTGAGCTAGAAGTATGGAACACCAGAGATTGATAATATATTTTTTATTATACTGTCATGAAAGGTAGAGATTTGTTTCTATTCTCTTTCAACATTTCATAGAAAATTGAACACTATTAATTGGAGATTGTGCTATTCTCTTAAATTCAATGGAATGGCTATAAAATGTTTTGTGATTTAAATGTGATCTATAAAAAACATGGTTTAATTACTTCTCAAAACACATAAGTTCTTTATCAGACAGTGATGGAAGAAAATAATTCAACTTGCCTTGGACGGTCGTTAACTTAAGAAAATAGATATGTTTAAATACCTTCTAACATGTTAGAAGATAGAATATTTTACCCATTAATAAAAAGATTTCCTTTGTATTAGATGTGATAATTTGGTGGATTATTTCCATCATCTATCATAAATGTCGAATGTCTCAAAAATTTTAAACTTTATTTAAACTTTTCCAAATACAAACAACTGCTAGTAATAGCATACAAGTTAGTAGATAAAGCACACTCATAGACAACACACAGGTTAGTTGATTACACAACATTTCCAGTGCTATTATTCTCTTCTTCAGGTGTTGCTAGCCAAACTAATGATTCAAACTTACATCTTTAGTTCCTTGAATATTGAATTTTAAGGCAATGTTCTAACCTACTGAGCTGTTCTGTCAAAGGCAACAGTCAATAGAAATTCCATATACATGAGGATCAGTTCAAACCTTCCTGATTCCTCTACTTTTCTTCTTTATTTAAATGCACATTATAAACCTCCCAGTATGTAGAAATCTTTGGTTAAATCTTTACTAATATATTTTCTTAAATAATCGAGATATAAATCATTATTTATTATGTTGATAAAACATTATATTAGAATACCAACGCAATTCTTCATTTGTTTGATTTGAACTATTAAAAAAAGTCCTAATAATCACATTCAGGTTAGGTTTATGATATGAAGGTTAGTATTTGGTGTGTGTGTGTGTGTCTCCATGCTTCTTTTTATATCAATATTTAGATAATAATTCTCATTCTTAATTAAAATTTATATATAATTTTGTTTATATTCATAAATTAAAATGTAACTAAACATCTTATGCATTTTATTAGTTCATTAATTACTTTTAAAATTAATTTGTAGTATTTCACCCTCTGAAATCTTGATTCTATTTATGATAACTGTGACTACATAAGTTTATGTTAAGTTTAACTCACTGGGATATGACTAGATGTGTGTGTATACATGCTTAACTACTCTTTGTTCATCATCAAAGAGTGTTATATTGTTGTGGCACTCCAATATAACAGACTATATTTTTTCTGTAAAATAAAGTTAGTAGGCCTATTTATAAAAGGTAATAAAATCATAGATCTTTAGGATTTGAGGTATAAAACAATTGTGTCTGTTACATAAAAGTAGAAGTCTCATGTAATAGAGTTACTTGATATAATTTTGTTATTATAAACTAACATAATTTGGGGTAGGGGCTTGCAAACTTTACCAATATCAAAAATTATTTTAGCAAGCACAACATTTGAAATTTAAGTGACCTCGATATATTAAAATAAAAGTGATATCTTTATTTTTCTGGATTGTTACACTTTATACCTGTCACTAGTTTGAGTCCAAAATAGAGGATTAAAAAAGACTCTCGCTATTAGGACAATACTATAAAATTAGACCCATTATTATCTACAGCTCAACCTGAAATTATAAATAGTGGGCAAGCATTACTCATATAGGCATCTAATTCGGGTGCATAAATATGAGACTTTATTATTGATATAGCTTATTTATCAGAATTTGGCTTTACAATATTTCCTCATATTTATGACATTTGATTTCAAATTAAATTACGGATATTGTAAATACTTTTTGAAATCATTTATAATACACACATATTTAATCATATTACGTAGCTATTAATTACTTTACTTCCATCATCTAACTGAATTGTTAAATGAGTTCAGATTTTATTTATATTTTATAAAATACATTCAACTATTAATAATAACTTACAGGATAATATGAAACACAGTAATTTGAGCATTGTTATTTTTTATTTTCAAAGGTTTCTGGCTTGACCCATGATGGGTAGCATGGGAATTATATTCGAATGTTTTTGAAACATTAAAGCATTTAATTAGATGATAAAAATAGTAAATATATAATTATAAGTAAAATATGATCTTCGAAAATCTTCAGGCATTATTATGTATAAATGCATTGCAAATTAAATATATATTATTAATTTCCAGATGTTATTTATGATATAATACAAATATGGATATAATGATTATGGATATATGATAAATGCTGTGCATAAAACCCATTACTCAACCATACTAGTGAATAAATAAACATTTTATTACCATAATAGTTTCATATTCTAATTTCCTGAAGCAATTTAAAAATAACTGGAACTTGAAGTAACTGATCAAAATATTATAGTATCATGGTAGAACTTATATTTCTTTTGTATCTTTAGCTTAAGAGTTGATTTTTGATTATTTCTAATCGTATTCAATTTTTCACATTTAGTACTAATGTACTCAGGCAGGGGAATGACTATATGAAATAGGGGTGGTAAGTATTTGACTACGAAGATCATAGGAAATCATTTTTCAATTGTTCAGCCTTTTTCAATCACTAATGTTGTCTTTCAGGAATTCCTGATATTTTATAAAATAAAATGGATATTAATTCTCTCTCCCAGTTTATAACTTTATTAAAATTGGTAATTTTGTTTGCAAAATATAAATATCAAATATTATTGTGCAAGAATATTTGACAGCATTGCCAGTAAAAAATATGGTACTTATGTATTATCCTGTCTATGAAACTTGGCAGCCATTTTTTTTAAAATTATACAGTTTATAAATACTTAAAACAAAATGGCTGACATGAAATAGTTATATTTAATATTTACAGTTTTTTTATTATTGTTGTTATTTTAAAAAACCAAACATTTCTGTAAAATTCTTGTTTTTAGTTTATTAAAAAAATTTAATTAATGATTTTGGAACTTAATAATGTCATTTAAGAAGAATTTAAGATTACATTATCTAGAAGAATTAAAATCTGTAACTCTAATTTAGAGAATTATTCATTATAAAGGATATGACTTGTCCATTGTTGATTTTGAAAAATCTCATCTCATTTGAGGAGAAAGAACTTTCTGGAAATAGGGTAAGATTATTAGTTCACTGCAACTACTTCCTTAAACTACAGACCATAAAATATTGCAATATGGTAAGTGATAAGAGATTGATCATTTTTAATGTTCACACTATTATTTATTATCAGATTGTTTATAAAACATAACTAACTATAGTTTACAATTTCAATATAGAGGTATAGAATTAACTATATTAAGAGGCTCACAAGAAATAATGAATTAGCATTGTTGATCAAACAGGTTATTTAAAGTGAAAGTAACTGAAGAAAAGAATAACCCTAGAAAATAACCATAGGATCTAGTCAAAATGTAGATGAAACTGTATATTAATATATATTTATAGATATGGAAAATTTTTGATTCATACAAATAATTATGGTAAAAGATAATTTTTATATTGGAATTAATGGGCTAATTTTCAAAGATTAAAATAAGTCTTTTATTTATTAATTTGTTTAATTTTTGATAAGTAATTGTAAATAAAAAAGTATAAAGATAATTTTATATTTTTATTTCTACAATCATTGTGATATTTAAATGAAATGAAAATTTTCTGTCAATATTTATATGATAAAAACTCTCGTAAGTAAAATTTGTCAGATATTAACTCTAAACCGTCACCATTAAGTTAACCAATTGACCTCTTCTCATACTACCATTTGACAGGCAGGTCAATAAAACTTTCATAAGCATCCCTCCCCCATCATGTTATAAACAGGATATGGCATATAATAATAGCTGGTTTAAATATTTTTAGTAAAATAATAATTAATAAACAATTTTTAATCAAATGATTATCTAATATTTTAATCGCTATATTTTTTTCTCGAAAAATTTTATTGTGAGCTCAAAGAATTACATTGTAGCAATAACAGAGTTATTAACAGACACTATAATAAAGATTACATAAATCAATACTAACCGTCTGGGCATAAAAAATCAGCTGTTCAATCACGATGTATGTTGGGGCTAATTTTTCATCTCTGTTTCTGATGGCCTGAAGTTTTGCCAGCAGTAATTTCTTATGGTCAGCCAAGGTATGGCCATAAATGAGTGTGCATCTGGTTGACCAATAAGCAAACAACAGAAAAGTTATGATTCTTATGGATGGAAAGATCCCTTTGGATATGCTAGAAATCAGTGTGGTGAGGAGAGGCACTCTAGTTTTGTATATGGATGCAATAAAGTCTCTGTCCCATTGGAGTGATGTACAATGGCTCAGAATATGTATCATTGTGTCATCATCCCATTTACATAAAGGGCAGACCAGGTCCAAGCATGAGAATCCTCTATGATAGACCAGAAAATGGCATGTGGGCAGAGCACTCAGGTTTAATTTAATCAAAACATTTCGGTTCAAGATGCCACCATTTAAACTTTTTTAATGATTGAATGATTGGGAAGGGTAAGCAGTAATGGGATTGAGGGGATTTCTTCATTAATTAGATGGTATGCATCCCAGTACATAATTATCTGTGAGTTAACCTTAATAGGTAGAGGGATAAATTTTGCAATATTTAACAATAAGGATGACAACCAACTCCTCATGGGAGGAGGCAGGGTGTCTGTAGGACAACAGATGTAAAGCATGATGCTTCAAAAAAAATGGCAAGATAGGTTAAGGATGGTGTTATGTTTATGCTGGAAACAAAAGGTTGAAACAGAGTGCAATGATAGCCCATTGAGTTTTGTGTGTCTATGGAGAACCCTCAGGCTAATGGCCACAGTCTTGCCCTTCCACATAAGTCTTGCACAAAGTGAATTTATCTTTCTAATGAATCTTTGTAAAAAATTAATAATCAGCATGTAATAAGCGATCCTTGGGAACACCAGGATGTTGAGCAGTGAAGTTTTTGCATATAATGACAAATAAACTTTGGATAATTAATCAATGGTTTTTTGAATTGAGAGGAGAAGAGAGTACTGTATGGTTCTCCTCATTGCAAGGGATGAGTTGTAGATTGGGAATCCCAGAAATTTTTGGGGCATGATGGCAAAAGGAGAGGGGATATTGTTTCCAGAGGATATCTTCCATGCTAATGATTTATTTAAATTAAAAGTAAGTACCGACTCAGAAGAAAAGGCATGGATTTTAACAAGCTTTGGAATTAGTCTTTGTGATGGGAGAAAAACAACCAGATCATCCATGCAAACAATTTAATTTCTCTAAACAATGCCTTCTTTTCAAGACAATATATCTCAGCAATTTTTTTTTGACCATCAATCTCACAAATGGATCTGCTTTTAAGGTTTAAAATCTCTTGGGGTTCAATTATTGACATGTTCATCTGGTAATTATTTCATTGATATTAATAATACTCATTTTTCTTACCACACTATTTTGCTTTTATTCTCTTCCTTTGACTCCCAACATAGAACTTTCTATACCTTTGACGTTGTTTGAATCTTTGTATTGTCTTTATATTAAGTGGTTAAGATATTATTAAAACAAATTTATTTAAAAAATATAGTCATAGATCACATGACCCTATTCTCTTAAGCTTATAAGATATAAACAATGAGCATTGCCAATTTCTCAACAAGCTTTGTGATAAATGCTTAGCCAAAGCATGAAAACATGGTCAGAGGTTGGGGGGGGGGGTTTCCTGACAGAAATATTTTAAATGCTTTATCTGGCTAAGCATTTATTACAAAGCTTGTTGAGCAATTGACAATTCTCATTGTTTAAATTTATTTAAAGTCTCTCTTTTTTAATAGTAATTTCTATCAAAATAATTCTATTTAAGTTTAGTTTTGTGATTAATTTCATCCACTGTGTTTCCATGTGCATTAATAATAAAACTAAGAATCTAATTTCATATTATTAATAATGTTAATTTCTTTTTTATATATTTTATTAAAATTCTTAAAAAATAGTAGTCAAATTGAAAAATATAATTAATATGCCTGTAAAAAACAAATTGAAATAATTCCAGGGGAGATATAGATTCCAAAGATTAATCATATCAATTCAGTTATGACTGATTACCTTAAATCAAAAGAATTAAAAGAATAAATACAAGTAAGTGAAGATAATGAAAAAATTGGAAAAGGTAAATTCATTATCAGAAAAAAAAAAGAGTAGATAAGACAAAAACTGGAAATGAAGAAAAAAAGAACATAAGTATAATAATAAACTATTGCTTAAGATTTAAGAACAAAAAAAAATCCAGTCAAGCGTTGATGGCCTAGTGGTTAGCATAACTGCCTTCCAAGCAGCTGGCCCGGGTTCGCTTCCTGGTCAATGCATTTGACATATGAAAAAAAAAACCCACTCTAATAATTTCAACTTTAGTAAATGATAATTTGATAGCAGTGAATGTAAAATAATTTTTAAAACAGTTTATCTTTGTTTAGACATGGATGTCACCTCAAAATTATGGTATTTATAAAATAAAAAATGTGTATGAACAAAATATTAAAAAACATTGAAGTGAATATAAAAATAGTTGTATAATAATAATAATGGGAAATTGTAACACTGTGAAAAGATAGAAAAAGTATAATAAATTTGTTAAAAATTTATGGGTTGGAACAAAAAAGCAAGAAATAAAAGATTGATAAGTTTTAGTAGAGAAAAAAACAACCTAAGAATAAAACTGATACATGAGAAGATCTAGGTAATAAAATGAGATTTTAAACTAATTTATGTTTTGATTCTGAATAGATTTAGAATCAATATTAAACATGTACATATTCTAAAGATAAATAATCAAAGCAAAATTGAAATAAAATACTATTAATAACTATATTATAATATTTATTGAACCGGCTTGACTTGACATGAGATGATTTTATAAAATTATATAAAATAATATATATAAAGTTGTATAGTGTATATATTGTTTATTCTGTATATTGTTATGATATATATTTGATTCTTTGAAGTTATATTGGATCTGTATATGAAAGTTTTATTCTATGTTACTGATATTTTATTTTGTCATTGTTATTGTATTTCGAGTATAGAACACTAGATGGTGTTCTATCTGCAATATACATGTAAATGGAAAAACATGTGTGATTTATTTTGTATATTATGTAAGGAAGAAATAGAAAATATTAGGCATTTGTTAATTGAATGTAAATGTTTGAAATCAGAAAGAGTACATATAATGAAGTTATGGAAGAATAAATATGAAAAAAGTGATTATACAGAAAGGGAATTATTGGTTTTTATGCTGGGTTTGGGAAAAGATAAGGGGGGGAATTAGATATTAAGGCTATAGAGTTGACAAAGATTATGTTGTGAAAATGGGATGGAGCAGAATATAGGAAAACTTAGAGTGGTAAATGGAAAATTAAGTGGCCAACAGGTTTATCTGGGCATAATTGCTCAGATAGTCTTGACTTCGTTTAAGGAGAAGCCACAGTACACCACATCACATTATACAGAAAGTGGGTTATTGGTTTTTATGCTGGGTTTGGGAAAAGGGGGATTTAGATATAAAGGCCATAGAGTTGACAAAGATTATGTTATGGAAATGGGATGGAGTAGATTATGGGAAAATTTAGGGTGGGAAATGGAAAGGGAAGGTAAAATGGCTAACAGGTTTCTCTGGGCTTGCTGAGAGATTCCTGACTCTGTTTAAGGAGAAGTTACAGTGCATCACATCACATAACACTTAAATAGATGCTTAACATTTGACAAGGGCATGAAAACATGTACTAAAAAGTCTTTTAATGTGTAATTATTATTAATATATATTCATATAGTTGTATATGTTTTTTTATTATTTATTATATGAAAGAACAGTGTAATGGATTTCATTAATATCCATTTTTGATAATTTTATAAAAGAGTAAAAAACTTCATATGTACAAAAAAAACGAGCAATCATCAATATATAAGAAATATTAGTAAAAAAAAATTCAGGATTAAATTAAAAAAATAAACATAAATAACAATAGATTAATTTATAAATGTAAATAAAAGATGGGAACCATTAAAAAAAATGTAAAAGATGCAACAACAAGGACAATAATATTTTTTTCAAAAAGAAATCAAAAGCCTTGGATAAATAATGAAATGATGAAATAAATAGTAAAGAGAAAAAAAATGGAAAAGTATACATGTATTAAGAAAATGAAGCTAAGAAAGAATTAGTAGAAGGTGAGTGTAAATAAATAGAGGAATTGGCAATCCTCATTGTTTATAGCTTACAAGCTTAAGAGAATAGGGTCATGTGATCTATGACTCTTATTTTGACTATTTAAAGATCATGTTTGATTTAATTTATAGACTAGTAAGATTGAAAAAGTGATTGAAGAAAAGAATAATAATTCTAAGGCAGTATGTTATTTGCTTATACTGAATGTTTCCTATATATGTAAATAGAGGGATTCAAACTCAGGATTTTTCAATCTATTTATTCTCCGCTCTATCTCAAGCAATAGATACACATGCCCACACACATGGAAAAAAGATACATGAGTACCAGTATATGTATTTTGTGCAAAAAAGCACTCATCAGTTGGGCCAGATTATAATCTCCCACACATATATACAATCAGTGCTCGGTTTATATTAAAATAGTAATTTCTCAAACTTTAATGGATGAAATGAATAGTTAAATAGTTGGAATGATGAGAAGATCGAAGCCTATGGAGTAAAGTTTAAAGAATTGCTATTTTAATATAAACCAAGCACTGATTGTTGTGTGAGATTATAATCTGATCCAACTGACAATGCTGGTTCTGCACAAAATACATATATTAAGGAGCATGTATCTTTTTGCATATATCATGGTTGCTTGAGATAGAATGGAAAATGAATTCCCTGAAAAATCGAGTTTAAATCCTTCTATTTACATATAAAAGAGTAAGTTATTAATAAAAAAAGTAGAAGCATTGAAAAAATGAAAGATTATATAATTGATATAAATATCACAAAAGTAATACGTCTTCACCTATATCAAATTTAAAAAAATGATAAGAATGAAATAGATTATATTATAATAAAGAAAATAAGCTACCAAAGTTTTTAACTAAGATAAAAACTGACAAAACATATAAAAGCAGTGAGAATTCATCTCTCAGCACTGCATTATAGCAGTGGATAAAATCCTGGACATCAGGGGTTGTCTCTTCTCTGGAGACTTTACAGTTATCAGGTTATCTATCTTCCTGACATATGCTTTTTGGTACACAAGATGCATAACCAACACCAGACCCCAATGCTATATTTTCCGATAAGCTCAAAGTTCTTCAAAACAAGGACAAGATATTATCTTCTAGATTCTTATTTATGAATACATGGAGCCTACTAGTATGGCCCACAGACTCTACATGAATATTGAACCTGATATATCCACATTGTAGTGTATCATAAATGAAGTAGTCTACGATGCCACATGCTGGATTCTACTAGAGAGGCATTGATTCCACACTACATGTATTCCAGCTGATACATTAGCATTATTGGGCCAACCTCAAAAGGGGTGATCAATACCAACAAAATGGAAGCTATTTACTCATACATCAACCTGCTAGTGCAGAGAATGGCTCTGCCATACATTTATCAGACCAATGCCAGCAATGGATGAGCCAACATTAACAAAGTGCATTTATTATTCATCTGTACACTTTTATTATGTCAATAAATATATTTTAAAAATATAATTTATTGAATTGTGAAGTTAAAAGAGTTGGGTAGAAATTGGAGCTGTTTATAATAAAATGCATGTCTCAACAGAATGCAGATTTCTTTTCAAATGTTACGATTCTGTTAAAGATAAGATCTAATTCAATAAAATTTGCAGATTTTAAAATAATTAGTATATCTTTTCTATAGCCAAAGTATTGTTATGGGGTCTGAATAAATTATTTTTTAATAGATCTATAAAAATATGTTCTATCTGAAAATTAGTTCAAATTTTGAAAGGTTAGAAAAATAATAAAGGCAATTGAAATAGTGTGAGTCATATTACACATTTATATTCAGAGAAAGAAAATTAGGTTAGATTTGTTTTATTACTACAATTTAATCTATAAGAATAAAATTTCTTGCATTCATACATTTAACAACACCCTCTTTAAATAAATACTCGAGTTATTATTACCTATCCTTTATTGGACTAAAAATTATCATATCATTTTTAGCCCAAATATAAATTTAAAATTCAATTAAAAATTAACATATCTATTTTTATTAAATACAATATTTACTAAGGCAATAAACCTTTAAGCATGTGCACTTGAAAATACGAAGGTAGGGACCTCTACAGGTCTTAACCACAAGCTTACTCTATATTACTTACATAATCAATGTGCATTAAATAAATTTATAAATACGATATTGTGATATTATCAATTGAATTCAATTGTGTAATTGTTCCAATGTGAAATATATTAGATATACCCAAAATTTTCATCTCCTCACCCATAGATTCTGGTGAAATGATCATTCTTCATAAAGGCTCAGGTCACAGTTATTCATATTTCTTTATCATCTTTGTTTTTTTTTTGTCTGTTTTTTTTCTTTTAAAAATGTATTTAACAAAATTAATTGAGTTATTTTGTTGATGATGCTGTCATAGAAATAATATTATTGAAAGATCATATTTTTATCAAAAAATCTGTATGGTTACATGGATAATATGTATTTAGATAAGTTGTTGAAAGAGTATTCTTTTGATAAGGAAGACAGTATTAAAGGTAGGAAGAGTAATTCTATCAGATTTTTTTCATAGTATGGTAATGAAGTATTTGCAATTAAAATGTGTTGTATTGACAGAATTCATAAATAGTTTTGCATTAAAAATTAACATAATTCAAGGTGTCTAGCTATCCTTTAGAAGATTGCTAATATTCTGTTGTCCTTGGATGTACAATAGTACAATACTTTTTTCTATCAATAAAAGAGGATTGAGTTGGACTATTTTAAAAATTATAAAAGCAAATATATATATATAATAACATAGTAAGAATCCTATCAGCTCCAATTAATGTCCTGCAGATATTTTTTATATACTGAAACATTTTTTGTAGACCATGCTTTTAAACATGCTGACTTATTAAATCAACATGACATAATATAATGCACAGAAATACCATGCAGTGATAGGAAAAAGCCATTTATCCTTAAAAAAAAAACTATAGTCAAAACTAGCTCTCAAAGAAACTATGGTCAAAAACTATCTGCAGATCTTTTAATTTCAAGTGGTTGTGAATTAAGTTAATGTTGTTTCTGCCACATTGAATCTGGATTACTGTAAGTTATTGTTGAAAGACTTATTGTTTTATTTGTGAACAAAATGAGTCGCAATCTATATGAATTAATTAGAATGAGAGTTTTATTTCAAGCATTTTGGTAAATTGTAATACTAACGTAACTTGTGTAAGATGTAGGAATAAGTGAAGTCATTGTTAAGGATTCAAGATGATTCTTTTAAAATAGTATTGATCTAAGTTTTCAGAAATTAATTCTGAAAAATGTTTAAATTGGTGTAGATAAGTTAATTATAGAGTACAATTTTTTAACATAATCGTTTACCAGCTCGAATATAGATGTGATGTGATGTGCGTACGGAACCCCCATCAAGATATATATATAAACTAACTGTCTGTAAGAAATCTATGTCAGTAAATCGTACGCTTATATACGATTAAAGTTAAAGGGTAGGTTGGCTTATTCTACATTTTACGTTTACTGACATTGAGTTTACTTGTAACTTGCTGGGGTTTTTCAGTACTTCCGCATTAATATAATTTTTTATAAGTCTAATATTAGAAAACTATGAAAAAATATAAAAGTTAATATTATAAAAAAAATACTTTATAGTCGAATTTACTTTGAAATACAGATAAATTGAAAAAAAAAAAACTACCTTTTTTTTTTAAAAAAAAAAAGAACTAATCATCTACTGCATTAATATATAGGGTACATGAGCACAGACTTTCACACGACCCACCACTCTCCACACTATCTCATAACACTGATATACTTGAACACATATATGTTGAAAAGATAAATAATCACCAATATATGTATTTCATGCTAAACCAGCAATTGTCAGTTGGTCCAGATTACCATCTCTACAGATATATGCTATAAGTGCTCAGATATTAAATGGATTATGTCCTGTACATGAGGGGTCAGATTGACCTTAGGTCAACATGGGTGTGACAAGAATCTCGGCCTCAGGGTGGCCTTTGAGCATTCTATCATCAGATTTTCAATTGGATGGATGGTTGAAGAGTTGGAGGGTGGAGTAGATTGAAGCCTGTCCAATAAAGTATGAGGTTTGGCTATCTTAATAAATATCTGAGCACTTATGGCATATATGTGTAGAGATGGTAATCTGGATCAAGTGACCATTGCTGGTTTAGCATGAAATACATATATTGGTGATTATTTATCTTTTCAACATATATGTGTTCAAGTGTATCAGTGTTATGAGATAGTATTGGAGAGTGGTGAATCGTGTAAACGTCTGTGCTCATATACCCTATATATTTAATAATTAATGTTCAAAAAAATTTAAATCCATTATAAGCCAATGTGGAAGAAAAATCTTCAGCAACATTTCACTTGAATGGTTATTAATTTGAGTATGTGAGCAAATATAAATAACTTGCCAACTTTTATAAAGATGGACTTTAAATACTGCTTAAAGCAGTTGTATATAAAGCTATTATTTTATCCTATTAGTTGTATGAAAGTAAGACTTCAACCCCTTATTTAATAACAGAAAGACAAAAAAATTTCATTTAAGGATACTTTATAAAATTCTAAAAATATGATGCAAGAGGTCAATCGATATATTCTTTAGATTTCTGGAGATGATACTATAAAGTTTACTAATAATATTTCCATTCAATCAAACATGAAATGAGTGAATTGCAATAAATATAGTGACAAGGCCCACGGATTGTGGTTTTACCTTTATTTCTTTCATGGTTAAACTTATGAATTCTGAGCAATAAACTATTCTATTATTTATTACAATCATTTGTACGAGTTTCTGCTTACTTGAAAAACATAGTTACTTAAGTGTGGTTCTTGAGAGACAGATCTCATTCTCTATACAGATTACCTTCTAAAGAAGTGCAATTTTGGTTGCTTTTATTTAGAACATATAATGAGGAACAACTATTAGACAAGATGTTTGAAGTCTTTCAGAAAAAAATTGTGGTACAGAAAATTAAATGATTGCATCACAAAAAGAATCAAATAAGCAAAATAAGTAATGAATTTAGCAGTTGAAGTTAGGAGATATAAAAGTTCTAAAGAAGATTGCTGGGACAATCGAAACTGTAAAAGAGGATGGTAAATAAAGCATTGTGTAACAGTAGTAAAGTTCATGGATGATTTAGTATCATATGGCATGTTTTATATGTGGACATTGTTGTGTTTTATAGATTGCATATTAATATTTTAAATACAAAGTATATTTTATAAACATGGAATCAAGATGTAATATAGGTGATTTGAACACGATTTTCAAGTTCCCTTTGGCCATCCACTTTATCTCATATAACCAATACACATAACCACACATGTGAAAAAGATAAATGATCTCCAATATATGTACTTCAAGCTGAACCAGCACTAACCAGTTGGTCCAGATCACCATCTCCCACACATATGTAATCAGTGCTCGATTTATATTAAGATAGCAAATCTTCACATTTCAATGAACAAGCTTCAATATACTCCACCCTCCAACATTTCAGACAGCCATACCATTGAATATGGAATGCCCAAATTCCATCTTAATTCCAATATTACTACCATGCCCATGTTGACCTCTCACATATAGGGATGGTATATTATTATGTTTTTTAATTATCTTTTTTTTTTCATAGTTGGAATAGTCATACTCATGCCTGAGTAGCTATTTCTGATGATGGTGATCCTAGTGTTTGGAAGAAAGACAAAAATATTTGAAATCAAACTCCAAAATTTGCAGAAACATGCAGAAAAAAGAATAAACCCATTATCTTTTTTAAAATTCTGTTTAATTCCAGAAAAATTGTACTACGATGAAAAATATATAAGTCATGACATCAAGCCAGCACTATGTTATATTAATAAAAACCAAATGTCATTTGTAGTGTAGTCTTGAGATGGTAGAATCAGATTCTAGGTTCAAAGTTCATAGGTCATGGCTACATTTGTGTTATTTCTGATGTTCAAACTTGTTATAAGCTCCCAAGCAATACGGCATTATTTATTATTGTTTGCTAAGTTATTAAAATTCTTATAAACTATTTTGAAATGAAATAGGATTGGTCATATGATTATTAAACAGCATAACTATTAAGTGCACTCATCCTTCTATTGATAAAAAAATATTCCTGTCTTTTAATTAACTTACTCAAAATTATGGAAAATAATTTCAGTTAAGATCCCTTAAAAAATTGGTGAAATTACTCATGTTAATACATTTCAATGTAATTTATACCACTGAGATTTGGGTAGACTATAATTTCAGAAAGATGCTGTATTTCCAAATAAAATGAAGAATCTAGTGACTCACAATAATGAAAAAAAATAATGTAAGCAGTCAATGATAAGTATTCCATGCATTGGTAATCCATGCATTAGATGAAGACGATGAATGACAATGGAAATTATGATTTATGTTAAGCACTCAACAATGTGTGACTTAAAAACAGGTTAAACTCACTATATATATTGCCACACACAACAAGCTAGAGTAATCAATGGATGCCAGAAGGCTTGTGTATAAAATCCCCATCTAGTGCCTACTCATCCAATATTCCCAGACTAGTTTTTGGCTTATGGCCTTCATCAGTGAGGAGCCTTGGATCTGAGAGCACTGCACCTAGATCTTAGGATCTAATGCAACCCTCCAGCAACCACCTTTTATCTCCATTTAACTACAAAACTATGAGTCTTAAACTGACGAAGGCTATAAGCCAGAAACTAGTCTGGGGATATTTGATGAGTAGGCATATAGATGAGGATTTTATGCACAAGCCTTCTGGAATCCATTGATTACTCTAGCTTGTTGTGTGTGGCAATATTTATAGTGAGTTTTGCCCATATTAACAACAGTTATGCACAAACATAAGAGGTGATGGTCATGTGATGTTTATTGGCTTAATATGTGACTTAATGAATTCAACTAACTTACATTGTGCAAAAGGTGTTTTCTGCTTGTACTAAATTCTTGAACTAAAAATTTTAAGCCTATAAACCCTATAAATACGTAATAAAGCATCTATATAAGCATTGGTAACACATTAATTAGGTTATCATGCTAATGATTTGTTTTGATTGTATGGACAATTTGAAGACACATCAATAATGAACAGACCTACAAACATTTTTTCTCATTGAATCCAATACTAACTTTCAATTTTCGATATTAAAGTATATTGTTGATTTATTTATCATTTTAAAAAAATGAACAAACATTCAATCATATGTAAGATAAATATGTTAACATTAATATAAATAGTTTGATAATATACTAATATTATAAATACCTTATCTTAAGTAAACTATAAATATAATTAAACTTACTAAATAAATAAAAAAAGTATTTAAACTTTAACCTTACAATGAAACAAAAATAAAAACAATGTTTATATGTTTTAACCACAACTCATTGATAACACCTAAAATCAGATTACATTTTGTGAGATAAAATATATCAGAATTACCCATAAATACTGCATAACAGGATGTTAAATCATCAGTGTGGATGTTGAGATCTTTATCTTCCTAAAAGAAGATTGGATAACAGAACAATAGAATATTATGAGCATGAAATCATTATTGATACCATTTATCAAGTTTTTATTGCATTATATCCTTGAATCTCAATCATAAATTTTAATAAATTATTAAGATACACAAAATCAATTTCTGACATAATTATGTGTGGTGCATGCAAATATAAGATTTCAGGCTTGTAAGAAACTGATTATTAATGGTGATCATCATCATTCTTTAAGTTAACTTGTATGTCAATAACAAACAATATATCACTTTGTTTTACATTAAGTAATTCTTTCTTGGAGTGGCATGATATGATGAATGTGAATTTTAAGGGGGATTTTTGTGAATATCTTTACATGGATATCCTGGGCTAAAAATTATGGCATTTACTTTTAGGCAAAAGGTAAAACAGTCTACAATAGTTATCTAGAGAATAAAAACTTTTCTAACAACACCTCATAGAGAAACAACACTTATTCAACAAACCTGCTAATTGTTAACCAATGAGGCCTCTCTAGCTAAACCTATCTACATACTCTTTTACAGACCAATAATAGATGGTTATCTATAATTAACTTATGCAGCAGCTATCTAATTTTTTTTTCATTTTCCAAATTTACTCAGACTAGGTTTAAACTCAAAACATAGGTATTGCAAATTAACATATTACCATTATACCATGAGATTCTTGATATATTAATATAGAATTCATAAACTGCTATTTAAAGTTGTACATAGGTGTGAAGTTAAATTTGGAAAAGCTAATGTAATCATTGGTTTAGTTTGTCAGCCTAGATATAGATGCTTCTCTGGGTAATTAGCAAACTATTAATGAATAGAGCATTGGGAAACTATCCCCCAATTCATTGTTGGTACTGCTGAAAATTTTTTTTGGGTATGCACAACACACATCTTAAACAAAAAAACACCATGGGATTATATACAATTATTTTCTACCTTTCCGTAATTTAAAATTATTATAATAAAAAAATAAGTATAGCATTTCAGCATTAATTTTATTGCTGTTGGAGTGGTGTAATGGTATGTACACTGTTTGCCACCTAGAAGCAGTTGGTTTATGATGGGTTGAAGGCTGAACTTGAATTTACAATATTCTCTTTCTTTGTCCCAAATCCCAATCTGCACACTTGTCATGTGGTTTGTGAAGGACAAAGATAAAAGCTATGAGCAATCCAAGTGGTAATAATGCAATATCCATATTCCATCAAATTAATAAAAAAATTAATTTTGTATAGTAAATGCTTAATCTGCATAAATATATGTCCCAGTTATTTACCAAATATGTTGCGTGATGATGTCTTGGTGAACATTATTGTAGAATAATTTTTATAGTGTGTTAAAAGGTTTATTTTTTGATCAAGACAATGAAATATTTAAAAATATTCCGTTTTTGGATTGCCTGGATAAACTAAGATGACAGGCAAAACTCTCCATACAGTAGTGCCACTCTGTGCCAACCAGAGTGATCAATGGATGCCAGAAGGCTTGTGCATAAAATCCCCATCTAGGGCCTACTCTTCCAATACCCCAGACTAGTTTCTGGCTTGTGGCCACAAGAGATAGTGATCATGTGATAAACTAAGATGGTTGTTTAAACATAATATGATTAACATAATATATTAACACATTCCAGTATTGAATAAGATGATGGTTAAATTTAAATTCAGTTATGAAATTGATACTTATAAATTTTACAAATTATCGATTGAAATATGTAAATATTTGCATTTTTTTTCTTTAAGTGAGAGGCGAAGTTATCACACATTGATAATCTGAAAAATATTGCTAGCTTGATAAAATTATACTTCACTATTTAAAAATATTAATCTTTATAGATATAAATGAGCTCTTTTCAAACCTATAATGATTTTTAGTAAAACAAAGTTATGTAAAGTTTGAAAATGGTTTTGATTTAAAAGAAGTAATAAAAATTTAAATTATTTGCTTTTTTTAAATTGACTGAAATTATAATTAGATGTGATCTGTTGGACTATTTCCATCATCTATCAATGAATGTTGAATGTATACAAAATTTTAAACTTTATTTAAACTTTCCAAATATAAACAACTTGTTAGTAATAACACACAAATAGACAACACATGTTAGTAATTACACAACATTTCGAATAGTATTATTCTCCACTCTTCTTCAGGTGTTGCTGGCCTATATGCACAGTGACAATATTCACTTAGAAGTTGAACTCGCACATTTAGATTCTTGAATATCGAACTTAAGGCAAACCCTCTAAACATTCAAAAATCCAAAGGTGTGAGTTCAACTTCTGAGTAAATAGTGTCACTGTGCATATAGGTCAGCAATACCTTAAGAAGAGTGGAGAATAATAGTGTTCGAAATGTTGTGTAATTACTAACCTGTATTGTCTATTTGTGTGTTATCACTAACAAGTTGTTTATATTTGGAAAGTAGTTTAAAATTTTCTATACATTCAACATTCACTGATAGATGATGGAAGTAGTCCAACATATCACATCTAATAATATACCATCATCACAAACCTTCAGATAAATAAATTATAATTAGTTTGTTTAGAGATTTGAATGATCTGATAGACAGATATAAAAATAATAAAAATTAAAAGAGTCAATAAAACATATTTTAAGATTTACAGAAAATATGCACTTAGTTGACAAAACTGAAAATCAAAAAAAACAATATGGCATTACTGATCAATGGTTTTGATGTTTGGTCTAGATTACATCATAGTTTGGAGATGTAATGGTCTATAGGTCAAACATTAAAGTCAGTTGACATATTAGCATTTAATAGGTGCATATTAAATTTACACTGACCATTTTATGCAAATAAACTTAGTGCCAAAATATTTTCATTTTGGCATTTAGCTAATAGTTACTGTGAAATAAGAGGATTGTGGGATTCCATGCAAAAGCAGAAGTTATATTATAGCAGCATAGAGAAGCTTCACTACATTTCTGTAATCATCAAATGTATATATAAACTACCAAATGCACCAATTATGGTCACTCCTGATAAAATGTACCCTATCAATTCTTCCAAAGTGCTGTCTTCAGGTTTTGATTTCTTTTCTAACAATCTGACTAATGAATGTAAAATGCCTATCTTCAAAATATCCACATAAAATGTTAAAATCATGATAGAATTTTGATTAAAAAAAAAAAATTAAAAAAAAAACTTTTTTATCAATGCAAGAATAGAGCTAATTGGAAAACAAAAACTGGAAAGAATTTAAATCTTGAAACATCCCAATGTATGTTAGCTAGGGAGCTTGAACAAACATAAAAAGAATTATATATTTATTTGTTTTAATCAATTTTGTAATTTATTTATCATTAATCTTAATTATATTTAAATGTGTGAAGTTTTTATATTATTTATTTATAGTTAAAGCTTTACTTCATTTGCATATAAAATCCATAATATATATGTGCTTTGCACACAGATAATGAAGCTGATAGCAGTAAATAAAATAAATAATATTCTACAATATCATAAGCTGAGTGCTTTCGGGAGGAATCATACTCCCATATTCATATCTACTAGAATTTTATTGGGGAACTATATCAATGTCAATGCAAATATATGCAAATTAATGTAAAGTGGATACAGAGACCATTTTCGAGACAGAGAAAAGCAGGCCTCTCTTCTATTGATTGATGTAGGATTACTTGCTATGTAGTATGCTTCCCTGATTTTGTGTTTGGTGTCATTTCTCTCAGAGCAGATAAAACTGACTGTGTTTATGTAACATTTATTGTTTTATTAATATTTTAAATATGGTAATAGTTTTTTCTTTCATTTTTTCTCTCCATATACTATTTGTTCATATCTAGAAGTAATGAGAACCCACAGTACAGTTTTATGAAAAAAATTGACGGCAAAGATTAATTGCACTTATCCATACATATGTTTATCTACTTAAAATATATATTATTATAGAATGTCCTTATGACAGAATCAAAGATCAAATCATTCTTCAAACATTAATAAATTTCAGATAAGCCATCCGTGAATATATAGTCCAACTTTTAAATTTCAGCTAGAGTTATTCACTGGGATTATTTGTGATAGAGTGTATCAATTTTTCCATGTAAATGTTTTTTACACTAAATTATTTGTTTTGTTAAAGTTCAAAACATTTGCATATTTTTTTCTTCACTTCTTTACATTCTTTGAGGTATATAATTTTATTCAATGTGTATGATAATCAGTAAGATTAAATATGGTAATTAATTCGAATAATTAATGAAGCTAGTATTATGGGAGATCATGATAGGAATGTGGTTGGAGTGAATTAATTTATGTGAATCGTTATGGTCTTATAATCAAAGTTAAAATGATTCTCATATGAAACTATCAATAATATATTCAAGCCATAATTATTACATTGCCATAAGGTTGACCAGTAAAGAGATGGGTTAATGATTTAGTTTTTCAGTAATGTATAATTGCAGAATGATGTATTTTATTTAAGCATATAAAGATTCAGTTAAGATCAGTAACAAGTATAAAGACTTAAAGTGCTGTGATCATCATCATTTATCCAGCCTATGATATTTAAATACTTCAATATGATAACTTGTTAAATTGCTTTGGGGGGGGGGACTACTTACATGCATTCCAGATTTTAATTCTAATATATTTTGTGTATTGTAGAATTATTTATTTATTTTTTTCTTACATCTATATCATCTATAATTCTGGTACTTTTGATAGTCAAACTTGAGGTTATCATAAATAAAATATACATATCAACATTTATATATATAGTAGTAGTAAAATCACTATACACATAATGATAAAATCACTACATTGAAAGGAGATATGTAATCAATCAAATTAATTCTCACCATTTCTGATTTCATTTTTACAATCTCTTAAACTGCCAACCTAATGCAAAAGACACTAGATTGACTTCTATGCTACATATATATTAGGTATATGGTCATGGTAATTTAGATGATGGATTAGGCTGTCTTTTCTGGTGGGAAAGTTCGGGTATCTGAGCCTCTAATTCTTCTGAGAATGTTATTTAAACAAGTGCATACATGGTGAATAGAGTCAGTTGGTTATCTTTCTTTATTAGATTGATAACTTATAAGTTTATAGAGTCTAAGACAGAAAAACTAAGTTAATTTGATTGGATAAACATTTCCTTCCATTTATCATAACATATACATACATTCCTTAACATGTAAAATGTGATGCATCTTTGGTGTTTAAGATGGACAGAAATAATTTCCACATGATTTGATATGTCTATAGTGTTATGTGAAAAGAATTTAGTGCCATGATTGCATGTGTTAGTTTATGAATATGATCGAGTTTAAGAGTCAAAGGATGCGTAGTTGTAATCTTTAGATGGAAAATTGGCTATTCTTTTCAGAGAGTTGGGAGAAGGTAGATCTCTGGTTACCTGGTTTACGTATTCTGAGATCTATAAACATGATGGTAGAGATCACTGATGCCTTTTTCACTAGGGCTATTGGTTATGAGATTATAGAATAAATCTAAGGCAGCTGTGAATTAATTTGATTAATATATATATATTAAGTAATTAAGGTTATTTGGGTTATCTTCCTGTTGATAGTTGAAATCACTTAAAATGCATGATGAATCTATAGATTGATATTTTATATAACTGTATATTCCCTTGTTATCTTTTCCTTTCTGAAAGAGCATATGGAAGATAGATGGATATATTGGAAGAATGAAATATGGTTACATTTTATTTTTATTTTTTAAGTATCCTATTGTTAAAATGGGATATAAACTTCTACTATTTCAGAAAAAGTAATTTGAAGATGGTTGGATTATGATTAAGTTTAGTTTTTACTTCTATTGAACAAACATGATTCTTTTGAAAGTTTATTCTTTTTTTTTTTACGTCTACATTTTCAGTAGCAATTTTTCATCTCTATGTGAATCTTATTTCGTATACCTATTATAAGCTTTTGATTTGTTCAACTTCTTATCTTCATCTGAAAGAAAGAATGTTATCTTCTTTCAAAGAAGTCTTCCAATAAAGAAACTATATGCTAAATGGAGAGTAAAATAATTTTGTTCGCTAATGAATGAATAATTACTTCTGTCAAATAAGCAAAACTATTTATTATCTTACAGAGGCTAAACTCATACAGTAGCGCAACCCAGTGCAAGACAGAGTAATCAAGGGAAACATAAAGAATGGTGATCATGTGATGTTTAGTAGTATTAATTATCTCAATGATTTTCTGAGAAAGATCGTTTATTTCGCTTTTGTTATTACATGTCATGTTCTTTTGCTAGTTTTTGGTAAATAAATTTAAAAGCTTTATCTATTTCTTTTGAGGAAGTGCTTTTTTTGACAACTTGTCTTTTTGTTTTGCCACTACCTGAAATCTGGTGAGATTTAGGTGGACTATAGGTGAGACTAATTTATCAAAACACATTAAACATTTTTCAAAAGAATAGCTGATAGTTAATATGACCAGGTTTTTTTTTTTTCATATGTCATAGCATCGGCCGGGAGGCGAACCCACAACCGTCGCAACCAACCACTTGCTTGCAAGGCAGCTGCGATGACCTCTCGGCTAATGAAAGCAGCCAATTTACCTATTTTTCAAATGTAATACTGTATATGAAAATTGACTAAGTATTAATATATGCGGTATATGGTCAATAGTTCTACATTGTGCTAATTTTAGATTAAAGTCAAAACTATGCAATTTATTCAACTTTTCAGTACTTTTTGTGAAACAATTTAGTTTTTATACTGTTCTTCAAAAACAGAAAAATCACTGACAAACTGAATGTCAAAAATGTGTATACGATCTATGCAAATGAGGTAAAATTAATCTTTTGAGGTTTTAGCAAATTTTGGCACTATTCGGAGATTGCATTTAAATTTTTGAATTCATCTAATCCTTTACTACCATATATTCAGCTGCAGAAAAGTGTTTGCTATTAACTGAAAGGAGACCTTTTGATTCCTCTTGGAGGTCTTAAAAGAACTGAGTAAGACAAATTCCTAATGTCCATTCCATATATCCTCGACATAGTAGCTGTTTATACTATGTGATTATTTATATAATATACAGAGATAGATGGACTGCTTAGCAATATTCATTAGTTTATTGACTTTTTACTACTGCGTTTAAACCAAGAAATGCTACAATCTTTCTTCTCAGTTGCCTGATAGGTGTGTGTGTGTGAATGAAATTTTTTTTTCTAATAGATATATACAGTCATGAAAGACAAAAATAAATCATGGCCCTTATTCCCAATAGGCTGTAAAGTCAACAGCCAAGGCAGTGGTTGATGGCTGAATCTGGAAGGTGCTAAGTATCCCCTGATTGCAGACCCAGGCCATCATTTGATGAGAACTTTTTATTTAGGTACTTATAACTGCAGGTCATTTTCAAATGAAGAAAGATTATGACAATTTCTAGAACTACCTCATATTTAATGGGACATTATTGGACATTGTGAAGATATAAGAAAAGTTGAAGAGATAATTGATTTAAAAAGTGGACATGTACTCTACTACAAAGGCATATGTATTGGAAGTACAAGTGGAATGGAATTCATTGTAAATAAAAAGTGGAAGAACAATTTTGTGGAGATTGATAGGGACTAGCACAAAGTGCAAGATTAGTTTTTTAACTTAATAGCAGATACCAAATGCAGATAATTTAGGTTTATGCCCCAACAAATTCTCATAGTGATGAAGTATTAGAAGATTTTTATATGGATGTACAAAAGGCTTTTGATCAGAGTAAACAACATTTTAAATTTGTTATGGGAGACTTTAAGTGCTAGAATTGATAAACAAATGAAAGATGAACATGCTATGGGTAAATTTGATTATGGTAATAGAAATGAGAGAGGACACAGACTTGTGCAGTTTTCAGAAAAAGAAAAACTTTATATTATGAATTCGTTCTTTTAAGAAATATGTTAAAAGGCAATGATCATGAAAGCATCCAAATTAAGGTTCAGCAAAATTAGATTATATTTTGACTAACAGAAAATACATATTTCAAGATTGTAATGTTCTTAGTAAGTTCAACACAGGAAATGATCATCGATTAATAAGGTATAAGAAACTGCTAATGCAAAATTAGAGAGACAAAAATTACTAAGAAAAATAATATTTACAGTTGATATTCCTAATCTTCGGAAACGTTCTAATGAATTTAAATTATAACTTCCAAATCATTTTCAAGTATTAGTAGATTTTGAACATGATTCAGATTTGAATCAAATTAATAGAAAAATAACTGATACAATTTTAAAAACTGCATCAAAGATAGCTGGTAGAAAAAAACAGCAATTGACCAATAAAATTTCTATTGAGACTAGAGAATTTATATATATATATAAGAATGAACATGAAGATATATAAAAATGATGCATTAAGAAGGATTAAATATCTCAAATTTTATAAAATGATATGAAAAAGTTGATAATGATATAAGAAAGTATAATTGTGAACTAGCAAAGAAAACTGTTAAAGAGAATAAAAGTTTCAAGAGTATAAAACATTTTAGTATTGGTAGGAAACTTATATCTGCAATAAGGAAAAAAAGATGAAACCATTACTAAAAAGAGAGAGGACATCATGAAATGAGTAGAAGAGTTCTATCAAGAATTACCATATAATACTAAATTATCCATGCACTTTACTACTGCTACTGTTACACAATGCTTTATTTATCACCCTCTTTTACAGTTTACAGTTTTGATTGCCCCAGCAATCTTTTTCAGAACTCATATCCCCTAACTTCAACTTCTAAACTAGGAGATATAAGAGATCTAAAGAAGATTGCTAGGGCAATTGAAACTGTAAACTGTAAAAGAGGGTGGGTAATTAAAACATTATGTAACAGTAGTAAAGTGCATGGATGATTTAGTATTATGTGATATACATTTGGTAATGCAATAAAAAGAATAATTATTAGATTAAGAAGTTGAAGTTAGGAGGTGTAAGAGTTCTGAAGAAGATTGCTAGGGCAATCAAAACTGTAAACTGTGAAAGGGGGTTGTTAATAAAGCATTGTGTGACAGTAGTAAAGTGCAGGAATGATTTACTATGGTATACATTTGGCAATGCAATAAGAAAGAGTAACTATCAAGAATTATATAGTAATAAAGAACAAGTACCTCCTACATCTACTATATCTTCTGAATTGCCCAGCATTTTAAATGAAGAAATGAGAAATGCAATTAAATTTATGAAGAAGGGAAAAGCTTCAGGTAATGATGGAATTATAATTGATATATTAAAAAAGCATGTAAATCAATAGAAAAAATGTTGGCAAAGTTATATACCAAATGTCTAAATGATAAAAATGTATCAGATGATTGGAAAATGCAGTATTAATATTTAAAAAAATGTGATAAAGAAAATATTAGAAATTCCAAGACTAATCAATCTTTTGTCAGTTTTATACAAAAAATTTATCAAGACAATTACAACTCCTCTATAGAGAACATTGGATTTCAACCATCCAAAAGAACAAGCTTGATTTAAAAGTGGTTTTAGTATAGTAAATCATATCCAAGTATTAAGAGAAGTTATAGAAAGGATCAATGAATATGAATTGCCATTATGCTTTGGATTTGTAGATTATGAAAAGGCATTTGATTCTATAAGCATTTTTTCAGTGATTAAAACATTAGATCATCAAGGTATAGACCCAGAATACTATCATATTCTAAAGAATATTTATAACAATGCAACAGCAACAATTAGATTACATAATGACACTAGGAAGATTAACATTGAGAAGGATGTAAGACAGGTTGACTCCATATCTCTGAAACCTTTTACAGAAGTGCTGCAATAAGTATTTTGTGGATTAAAGTGGCAAGCTAAAAGAATAAAAGTAATTGGAGATTATTCAAGTCATTTAGATTTTGCAGATGATGTAATTGTTTTTGAAAATAATACTTCAGAGCTTCAGGAAATGTTGCAAGAGTTATCAGATGAAAGTAAGTGGGACTAAAAATAAATGTTTTAAAAACTAAAGTAATGTTCAATGGATTTTCTCATAAGATAAAAATAAATATTGATTATGATGAGTTAGAAGAAGTTAACAATTACAAATACTTTGACAGATTATTACTACAAATGGAAACATAATGGATAAAATTAATCATAGAATTAAACTTGGTTGGAGTGCTTTTGGTAGAAATAATTTAATATTAAAATGAAATATACCTATGTGTCTGAAAAGAAAGATTTTTAATAAATGTGTTTTACCAGTTCTATGAATCTGAGACTTGGAAACTTAAAAGAAGAACAATACAGAGACTTCAGACCTCTGAAAGAAGTATAAAGAGATGTATGCTATGATTAACAAGAAGTGATCAAAAACATAATACATGGGTAAATGAACAAACAGGTGTTACTGACATTGTTGAGAAAATTAAAAGTTTCAAGTGGAGTTGGCTGGACATATTGCTAGAAGAGGATAGATGGACAATTGAAATCTTAAACTGGAGAGATTGTAAAAGACTCAGAAAGAGACCATATGTGAAATGGATGGACAAAATAAGAAAGCATGCAGAGGTGATGTAGAGAAAAGAGGCTGGAGATAAGAGAAGATGGATTTAACTTGGAGAGACCTTTATCCTGCTGTGGATTGATAATAATTGATGATGATGATGATGATGATTTCAGTTGTAAAAATTCTCTTATAATAATAGGAAGAGAACGTTAGCAGAAATTTGATGCTCAACTACTCCAATGCATGTAAATAGATAATGTATGCTGATCTTACAAAAGCACTTTTGGAACAGCATCAAGTGACTAAACTATTGGAAAGATTAATGTTGGAATGCTTTGATAAAATTAAAACTATCACATCAATAACTGATTAATTTTGAAAAAGAGTGCGATTTAATTGTCTTTTGTAACAGTACAGACTACTAGTAAAATTGGTATATCATATTTTAATGGTTGACGAATAAATTTATTATTTATTGATTTCAGCTGATTTCTTCATTTTCCTGCTCCACGTCTTCACTCTCATCACTTTTATTAATTTTTCAAACATTAATCTTCTTTCCTGTGGTTCCATTTAATCAACTAGAGTAATGTGCTGAAGTTTGTACCTACAGGCAAAATATTAACAATTATTTAATAGTTTAAAAAAAAGTTAAAATAGTACATTGTAGCACAAAAGTCTTTCTAACACCTCTCATAGACAAACAGAGAAAAAGAAACTACACGGCAGTTTTAACAATAGATGGATACCCATTTACTGACCAATGTTAGATAATTAGCTGATTGATTATGGACACGCTACCAGAATGAAAAATTTCAAGCCTAATGACAAAAAAATTATTTAACTTAAGATTCGAACGTAGGCCGTTTTAACGGAACGCATATTTTACTTTTTTTCATATAAATAATATTCATTTATGACGATTATTAAAAAGAATCTAAATTTTTTAGAGTTTTAAATCTATTTAAAAGATTTCAAAATAAATGTCCCGAATGATGCTCCGTATTTTCAGAAATTAGTGCTTTCTTGATTACAGATACTGCAAATGACGTCTTTACTTTTAGATCTAATTCGGTTTACAATTATGAATTATCTTGAATAATGACTACAATTAAATTAAAAGCTCGCTATCGGAAGAAACAAATGATTAATAACAATACTTGTTGTGGTTAATATTGTCAAGTAAGGTAATATAGATAAAGAATTCAGTTTGTTTACTTTTGAACTTACATTAAAAAAAAATCAAATTTTGTGTGTGCGTGAGGAATCTTCAAGGAAATACTTTGAACACTGTTACTGACCGCTTTAACTCCTCCCTCCCCCCGGATCTCCATTTAGTACTGAATAATTTTTTTCTATTTTTTTATAAGAATGTGTCTTAAAATTTGCATATATGATATCACGCTTTGTTTAGTTCGGTAAAATGATTCACCGTATATATTAGCGCAACACCCAACATTGAATAATTTTTTTTGTTTTTAGATCTTTGTAAACATGAGTAACTTTCGATTACGTTAAATTGTTAAGTTTCAGTGCAGATAAGTTTGACCTTTATTAATCATACTGTAATGATTTAACGATTATTATTAGATTTTGTGACATCATTATAAAAATATGCGCAGAAGGAAATAAAATAATGTATGAATGTAAGATAAACAAAAAATGGGATATAACTGTAAGTCCATCTACTATTAAAAACTTTTGTCTCATAGGAATTTTGTTTACATTTACATTCTAAAATAATTGTTTTAGTATAGTCTAAATGCTTTGTTTATTTACGTGTGCGTGCATCAATCAATAATTTTTATCTCAGGAAGTCAGGTGTTCTTGGAAAATAAGTATAAAATTATTTATATTTTTTCTTTTCCATTTTTTTTACTGCTCAGATCTATGTAATTAACTAAGATTGTGGATTATTATAGTTTTATCTTTCTTAATGCATTGCCAAATCCATACAATATTAATATCATTTATATTCTCTATTACTTTTACAGTGCTTTTTTACAACCCTGTATTGACAGTTTTGATTGCCCCAGCAATCTTCTTCAGAACTTCTACTTACATTTTTTTAAATATTATATAAGTAGAAGTTATGAAGAAGATTGCTGGGGCAATCGAAACCATCAATAGTGGGTTGTAAAAAGCATTGTAAAAGCAATAAAGAACATAATTCTGCAAGCAAAGATAAAGCAAAGTTGAGAATTTAAAAAGAAAGGGTAAAGGAAGGAGTTAATAAATTTGATTTTGTATTGTTCAAAGAATTCAATATTGCAAGACATATTTGAAAAAAATAGTTATGGTATTTTGATAGTTGAGTATAGAGTTGAATTAAAGTTTTCTTAGTCCCTATGTAATCTTATGACTACTTATATCATCTCATCATAACATTAGATGAAGAAAAACATCATTCAAAAAGTGTCCTAACTATCTCTGTATTATTTTCTATATATTCAATATGAGTATGTTCTATGGATGTAATTGAAAGGATCACTCTAGTCAGATCACTTTATATGTGAAATGTGATTCATGATAATTTATATTTTCAATAATTTATTTTTAAAATGAAAAGATAAAAATATCTTTATTTTTGATTTTTTTTTTTTCGATTGTTTTCCCCCTTTCCCAAGACCTGTAAAAATGTTATTAATTCATGTTTTATAGACTCTAAAATGTATTTAGATTCTATACACAGTGCTTAATGGATAAGGTGATTCTGTCTGGACCTGATGATAAAGCATATAAAAGAGAAAGTCAAAGTCTTAGAAAATAAATATTATTTTTGGGATATTATAATTGTGTCTCAGTGATATATAATAGTCAAAAAATTGTTAAATAGCCTATTGTAGAACAGTCCCTGATAAAAGAACAGTAAAGGAAAATTCTGTATTCATTAGGTTTGCCATTGCTAAAAAAATAAAAAAAAAGGGGGTGATGATTTTGCTACCTTCATTTCACTATTCTAGATTGTAATATCAGGTAATCAATACTGAACAAATCACATATTAGCTGGGTTTGTATTGAGCCAGTTATTGAAAAAAATTCTAGTCTCTTGATTTTTTAATTTACTACCAAATTCAAACCCAGATCATAGGCATAAGATCAGTTGTGATATCATTACACTACACTTTTCTTAATGTTGCAAGGATTTATTTAAGTTTATGGTGTGGTTTTAAAATGCTAAAATGTACTTGTATATTTGGTGTTCAACATTCTCTTATTATTTTGTTTTTATCCACTGCATGAAGCCACTGAAACCATATTGTAAAACTATTTGAAAAATTGAACCCTTTTTTAATATTTGACTCTTGTATAAATACATAATATTAAAATACAAATTAATTGTAAATCATATATTTTTATTCATTGTAATTTACTTTTTTGTTTTAATTTTTTTAAATTTATCTTTCAAATTTTTAATTTTTGTCTTTCAAAACAGCGCCCTTCAACTATCCACACTATCTCATACAACTGATACACCTGACCACACACGGGTAGAAAAGATAAATAATCACCAATATCCATATTTCATGCTAAACCAGCACTAATCAGTTGGTCCAGATTATCATGTTCCACACACATATATATAATCAGTGCTCGGTTTATATTAAGATAGCAAATCTTCACACTTTAATAGACAGGCTTCAATCTACTCCAACCTCCAACTTTTTAGTCATCCATATCATTGAAAATCTGATGATGGAAAGCCCAAATCCCATGCTGATGCCAATATTATAGCTATACCTATATTGACCTCAAGTCACTCTGACCCCTAATATATAGGACTTTATCCATTTAAATACACAGAAGAGGAATGGGCAAGATACAAGCTTCATGTGTAAATATTTGAAAACCAGGCACTCTTCACAAACCTGGAGCTTAATTGTAAATAAAGGGGATTTGAACTCAGACTTTCAAGCACCCTTCATCTATTCACACTATCTCATACAACTGATACACATGATCACATACATGTATAAAAGATAAATAATCGCCAATATACATATTTTGTGCTAAACCAGCACTCATCAGTTGGTTCAGATTATCATCTCCCACACATATTTATAATCAGTGCTCAGTTTATATTAAGATAGCAAATCTTCATACTTTAATAGACATGCTTCAATCTTCTCCAACCTCCAACTTTTCAGTCATCCATATCATTAAAAATCTGATGATCGAAAGCCCAAATCCCACACTGATGCAAATCCTATGCTGAGTTAGAATCCCCTATATTTACAATTAAGCTCCAGGTTTATGAAGAGTGCCTGGTTTTCAAATATTTACACATGAAATTTGTATTTTGCCCATCCCTCTTCTATGTATTTAAATGGATATAAAGTCCTATACATGAGGGGTCAGAGTGATGAGGTCAACATGGGTATGGCATCAGCATGGGATTTGGGCTTTCCATCATCAGATTTTCAATGATATAGATAGCTGAAAAGTTGGAGGTTGGAGTATATTGAAGCCTGTCAATTAAAGTGTGAAGATTTGCTATCTTAATATAAACTGAGCACTGATTATATATATATGTGGGTGTGATGATAATCTGGACCAACTGATGAGTGCTGCTTTAGCACGAAATATGTATATTGTGATTATTTATCTTTTCTACATGTTTGTGGTCATGTGTATCAGTTGTATGAGATAATGTGGATAGCTGAAGGGTGCTTGAACGTCTGAGTTCGAATCCCATATGTTTACAATTAAGCTCCAGGTTTGTGAAAAGTGGCTGGTTTTCAAATATTTACTTTCAAAATAGATAAAAAAATATCAACTGTAAATATCAAGTTTTATGAAACACAATATTAAAGGATAAAAAAAAATGTTACGCATTTTTTTATTTTTCATAAAAGAAATTATGTTATTTAATCAATATATAACATAATAAAAATGAACTAGAACTAAGTTAGTAATAAAAAATTTAAAAAAAAGATAAATTGAAAACAAACAAAAAACAACAACAATAGGATTATTGGCAATAAATAAAGTAAACAGCCTAAAGAAAGGCTAGAAAGAGGTTCTGGTTTATTGCTGCTTATTGCCGAGACATTCATCATAAGTAATCCGGATGAAACTGTAATCATTCAGGGGATATGCATTCATCATCTTCAAAGTTTGAGTTTGGCTTCAACCCATAAACGTTTAATCGCCAATGCCTTTGGTGATTGACAGTCGAATGTCTTTTCAACACGACGAGAAAATATATGTATATGTCAAATGCGTTGACCAGGAAGCGAACTCAGGCCAGCTGCTTGAAAGGCAGCTATGCTAACCACTAGGCCACCAACGTTTTTGAGTTACGCACAAATGTTCAATTTTTTAAACAAAAAATATTTTATTATTGTACAAATATAAAAATATTTATTTTTAGATTATTTTGCTAAAACTAAAAAATGATTTAACATTACAGTAAAATATTTTATTTTTCAATTATGAACGATGCATAAATCTTTAATTTTTCTTCTATTTGCATATTTATTTTCAGATTACGTCATAAAAATTAAAAAAAAAACTTTTATTTAAATACAGATAAATATTATAAAAGTACAAATCAGTGTTACACTATTTATGTATTTATGTAAAGTACGCTTAATCTTCAATTTATCATTTAATTTGATGTGATGTGATGTACTGTAGCTTCTTCTTAAACGAAGTCAAGAATCGTCAGTGGCTCACACTGTGGATAAAAGTAGAAACTAAAAGAAAAAGTGAGTGTAGAACACCTACTATAGTGGCACCAAACAACAAGCTACTACAGGTGATGATAAGTGTTATCATTTAGTCATAGTACTGTACTACCTAATTAATCTGTCTGACTTAAAAATAACTAGAGAAATTAAATTTAAAATGTTCTAGGATCTCGGATGCTTCAATAAAATGAATTCCAGTGACTTGCTTGTTATGTATTTATTATGACATGAATTTATCTTCGGCAGTAAATCTCAAATCTAAAGGCCACACAATTTCAGATTATGATGCAATGAAATTATTGTCAGCAGCAATATCTAATATATAAAACTGTTCAAAAAAATTTAATACAATATTTTTATTATTATTATTATTAGTTGTTAATTTCTTTTAAAATTTTTTTATAAGTCATATAACCTCATAACATAAGAATAGACATATGCTATGCTTACAACTTGTGTTTGAATCTAGATTAAGTAAACTTTGATATTTTTTCAAGTACAATTATAGTCATTTTTTCTATCAATCTTTTTGTAATATTCTTATATATTTGCAAGCTGACATTTTAAGATATGTTATTAAGGTAATTCACATTAGCATCATTCAAACAAACTTGTTTGTTCCGTGAATAGGTATATTCTTAGCATTACATATTTGATAGGCAATAAAATTAATTACATGCTCGTTAAAGTCATCAGAATTATTAAAATAGATGTGTTCAAATTAATTGCAGTAGATTCTTATTCTTTTCATTTTAATAATATGAATTGATACCTTTCTTATTATAGAAGAGAGTTAACCCTCGAGGTAATTACCCCCTGCTCCATAATCCTATAATTGTAACAATAGGTACACTTAACAATATTTTACATGAAAATATGGAAGTTTGTAAAGTTTATGAAACAGTTCTAGAATTGAAATGTTGAATAAGTTGTACTAAGAATTTGACAACTGAACAGCAATTTTCATCATACGACATTGCCACCATATCTAGTGTCTACTCATTCAATATCCCCAGATTAGACCCAAAGATGCAGATCTAAGACTCTTAAATGATAAAGGCTACAGCTAGAAACTAGGCATTAAATAGAATTATGATGTACAAACCTCACATCATTGATTACTATGGCTTGCACTAGGTGGCCCTACTGTATGGAGAAAGTTGTTGCTGCTTTAAATTACCATTAAATTACCATTATGATGATCAAGGATTATTGCATGGCACTGCTGCCTAGATACATTCTCTGCCTTTAGTCAGAGAAATTGACATATAATATATAAAATTTAAATATAGTAAAATAATGAAAAAATTGACACACTATATATTATTTAGTAATGTAATTGGGAATGAAACACAGTGAACAAGGAGATAGCAACTAAAATTAAGTTTATCAATAATATGATATATATAAATATAAAATGATAACAAAGAAAATAAATCGGAATTTTAATCCTCTATTACATAATGTGGGAAACTTAATTATAAAAGTATGTATATAGTTGGGACTGCCAATTACACATGCATATGTTAAAGTTTTTGTCATTATTCACAACATAATATTAGAGGCAACAATTGAGCTAGAAGTCAAAATAATAATCTTAAAATCTATTGGCTAGAATAGTTTGTCAGATTCATATAACCTATATATGTATGTTGACTTCATTTCAAAATCTTACAGCCTTTCTAATTTTATATTATTAACTTGATAGAAATGAAATGGCTTTTAAATGTAAAGATGCATTGAATGCTAAACATTTGAGTGATGGGTACTATTAGTCAAAAATTAGTTTGGGGTGTTGTAAACATAGCTTTAGCAGACATAGTTTATTAGTTATTCCAGTTTAAAGCATTTTTGAGTTCTCTTTCGTAAAGCATATTGTATAACTAGGCATATTGAGTTCTTTTTTTTTTTTTGTCTGTATTAAAATGATTTAGAGTGATGAATGAGTTTTCCAGAATCAAAAAATATAAAAGTTATCGTAGCTGGATAAAAATTCAATTGGAGTTTTTTGCCCTTTCTCTTTGAATTCCAGAATCTTTTTGTTATCATTCAAATTAACAGACAGAATTCTTTAATTAGATAATCCAACACTTTTATCCATATATTCATTTGGTTACTGTGGTCTAGTTTAAAAAATATTTAATATTCACTTTATAAACATATCCTCCAATTTTTACATCTTGCAATAAGCAAATCATAGATCATTATTTTAATTGAAATTTTCTTTCTATATCATTATAATTTCTAGAAATTTATTTACATATATTTTAATAAAACATGATTACAAATTGTATTTGAATTGTTTCTATAAATGTATAACAAAATTTAGTAAGATCAAATGATTGTTTGTTACATGTAGGTTATCTTGATGATAGTAGTGGTCTCAAGAGCAAAAAGGTTATGAATTAAAGTATGTCTATCACTTTGATACTTGAATGTCAAATAATGTACCAAACAATAGCTATTTTGCCCTGTATGATTTAGTGAAAGTACGAATTGTTCTTGATCAAAGCATAATCCATCTCTTCCTGGTAATTTATTGTTTGTTACATGCTCTGTCAGCCAATAGCCATTTGATTATTCATTGGTGTGTGTTAGTTTTTGTTGCCTACTATTTTTTTTAGTTATTCATCACATGCCCACCTCTTATGCTAAAACAAGATGTTAAAATAGTAGCAAAATTTTTATACACAATAGTGCTCCTAGTGCAAATTCTAGTAATCAATTCTAGCATCTATTAGTTACTAGAGCTTACACTAGGCAGCGCTAGTATGTGATAAAAATGGCCACTAGTATTTTTTATTATTATGAACTAATTGCTAAATTCTGTTTCATGATTAAAAATAAAAAAAAATATCCATAACCCATTGTAAATAAACTTAGAATTTTTTTTTCTAATTTTTTTAATCTAAATAATAAAAAAATAAAAGCTTTACCCAAAATAAAAACGATATATATAGACAACCAATTACTACAGTTTAACTGATGTGTCAAACAACACTCCTCCACAAGGTGTTAAAAGCGGATAGAAACCAATGCCTATCATGCGTGAGAGTGGTGTAGTGAAAAGTACATTACAAAAATATTATTTGCATGAAAACATTCTTTTATACAAGGCAGTAAAATCGTATTTTAAAAAATTACATGTGAATATATCTTTCTTCTGCACACACATGTGCGTATTTATTGACATCTGTACATATTACCTGTGCGGTGTGTATATTTTTTATTCCCCTATAACTTAAGCTATCTTGAAAAACAAAGAAAAACACAAGAAGGTACTTCAATTGTCGATTATAAATAATAATAATTATAATTGTCATTTATAAATTTAATATGATATGACTGTATTGTCGTTTCTCAATTAAAATAAAAGGGGAAATGTGTTGGAATAATGAACATTGCGTTAGAATGACTCATACTTTTTTATCGCACAGTTAACACTTTGTTAAAACAAATTTTTAAAAAATAAACATTTATAATTAATCTTGGAATATTATACATTGTAGATATTGTATTTACAAATGGCTTCATTTTTTTTTATCATTAGATTTAGAACACGTTCAACATTGCAAGTTCTAACACGAATCGTTTTGATATTTTTAATAATGGAAATCGTATCGAATATTTAATACTAGCAGTATCTTTATCTAATTTTAATTTTCTTCTCAATCTTACAAATATATGCTATTTTTCCCCCCAGAAAGTTTAAAATTTATACAATATATATTTTTAAATCAAAACAATTCCTTTTTCTCTCTTTAAAAACATTATTTGCAGGTTTTTCGATGTGTTTCCATTAATAAGATAAACCTGGTCAAATTTTAATTACGGTAAAGATGAAAGTCTTTCATCTCTAGATTGGATTTTATATAAAGAAAAAGATATTTTAGTATTAGACATGCTGTGAAATATCACAGCCTATTGGATTAGGATTAATTAAGTTTAGGGTTAGTGTAGAGGTTGAGTTTCATTACAGTAGGTCGAATACTGAAAAAATAAAAGTTAAAAGTTTTTTTTTATTAATAGCAATTTTTTAAGCCACTTGGTACCAAAGGCCTCGAAAGCGCTTAGCGTGTAATAATTTCTGTGTATCTTGATAGCTTCTCATTCAAGTGTGTCATACGCTTTGTTAATTTTGTATATTACAAACATAAAGAAATGAATCCACTTTTTAAATGATGTCTAAGTACTTCCAAGTACATATAGAATAAACAGTGAAATTTAAATACTCATCAATCTCCACAATGTTGATAAACAGAGCAAAACTCTCCATACAGTATTGCCATCTGTGCTAAACAGAGTAATCAATGGATGCCAGAAGGCTTGTGCATAAAATCCCTATCTAATGCCTACTCATCCAATATCCCCAGACTAGTTTCTGGCTTGTGGCCTTCATCAGTGAGGAGCTTTAGATCTGAGAGCACTGCATCTAGATCTTAGGATCTAATGCAACCCTCTAGCAACCACCTTTTATCTCTACTTAACTACAAAACTATGAGAATGAAATTGAAAACACAAAAAATATTTTCAATCTAAGCTCAATAGCTTATATAGTCATATGGGTCTGAACTCAGTTCAGCACTCATACATTTTGGTGTCTTTGGCTCTTTTACAACCATAGCCACCACTATCCTATTAGGCAGGATTGGTGTTAAACCATTAAGCATCACATGATCACATTTCCTATACTAGCACATTAATTGTTGATAAACAGAGCAAAACTCTCCATACAGTATTGCCACCTGTGCTAAACAGAGTAATCAATGGATGCCAGAAAGCTTGTGCATAAAATCCCTATCTAATGCCTACTCATCCAATATCCCCAGACTAGTTTCTGGCTTGTGGCCTTCATCAGTGAGGAGCTTTGGATCTGAGAGCACTGCATCTAGATCTTAGGATCTAATGCAACCCTCTAGCAACCACCTTTTATCTCTACTTAACTACAAAACTATGAGAATGAAATTGAAAACAAAAAATATTTTCAATCTAAGCTCAATAGCTTATATAGTCATATGGGTCTGAACTCAGTTCAGCACCCATACATTTTGGTGTCTTTGGCTCTTTTACAACCATAGCCACCACTATCCTATTAGGCAGGATTGGTGTTAAACCATTAAGCATCACATGATCACATTTCCTATACTAGCACATTAATTGTTGATAAACAGAGCAAAACTCTCCATACAGTATTGCCACCTGTGCAAAACAGAGTAATCAATGGATGCCAGAAGGCTTGTGCATAAAATCCCTATCTAATGCCTACTCATCCAATATCCCCAGACTAGTTTCTGGCTTGTGGCCTTCGTCAGTGAGGAGCTTTGGATCTGAGAGCACTGCATCTAGATCTTAGGATCTAATGCAACCCTCTAGCAACCACCTTTTATCTCTACTAGTAAGGTGGTTGCTAGAGGGTTGCATTAGATCCTAAGATCTAGATGCAGTGCTCTCAGATCCAAAGCTCCTCACTGACGAAGGCCACAAGCCAGAAACTAGTCTGGGGATATTGGATGAGTAGGCATTAGATAGGGATTTTATGCACAAGCCTTCTGCATCCATTGATTACTCTGTTTAGCACAGGTGGCAATACTGTATGGTGAGTTTTGCTCTGTTTATCAACAATTAATGTGCTAGTATAGGAAATGTGATCATGTGATGCTTAATGGTTCTCCACAATGTTATTCTTCCATTTTTTATTTATAGTAAATCATACTCCATTTGTACTTAATATTTGTGCCTTTGTAGTAGAGTACATGTCCATTTTTTAAATCAATTGTCTCTTCACCTTTTCTTTTTAACTTCACAAAGTCCAATAATGTCCCATCTAATATGAGACAGTTTTTTCAATTTTTGCAATTTTCTTTTACTTGAAAGTGATCTTTAGTTGTAAGTACTTAAATAAAATGTCATCATCAAACGGCAGTCTGTATCTGTAACTGGCCACCAATTCCTACCTTAGCTGGTGACTTTACTGCCTCCTGGGAGTAAGGGCCATGATTTATTTTTGTCCCTCATGATTGTAAATATCTATTAGAATTTATTTTTTTTATCATTCACACATACATTCATTGTCTTATCAGAGAACTGAGAAAGCCATGGTGTTTCTTGATTTTAAACTCAGAAGAGCCAATGAACTCACAACACAGGCTAATATGTGTTGGTTAGCAGCCCATCCATGTTTGTATACTATATAAAAAAAATCACATAGTAATAACAGCTGCAATGACAAGAATGTATAGTGTGGGCATTAGGAATTTGTCCTACTTGGTTTCTTTTAAAGCCTTCAACTGGAATCAAAGGATCTCTTTTCAGTTAACATCAAACTTCTTTCTGCAGCTGTTATCTATATTTATTCGCTGAAAATTCCAAAAGATATAGATTCAACCTTCTATAGAGCATACTACTCCAGTTATTAGAAACTACTTTATTTTGGGAAAAGTTTTAACTTAAGACAAACAATTTTTAGCCAGTTTCCTGGAAAATCAAGTAATTTCTGAGCAGCAAATCAATAAACTGAACACATATGACAAATGCATTGACTGGGAAGCAAACCCAGGCCAGCTACTTGTAAGGCAGCTATGCTAACCACTAGGCCTCCAATGCTTGACTTTGTTATTCCTAGTATTAAACTTCTTAGAGCAAAACATACCTCAGCCTGTATTATTGATGTTAGGATTATTAGGCCAATGATTTTTTGCAAATTTTGTAAACTGTCTATTAACCTTTTTTTATAAACTAGAAATCTAATATTAATCTATTATGTGTCCCTTTCTCTGAATATATTTTAAAAGTTATTCCTTATACTGAGACTCTTTCATTAGAATAATATTTTATGGATTTCAACTGCTTACTTCTTTCCATCATTCTCATTTTAAATCATTACTTTTACTTATATAAGGCTAAAACCTTAGTACATGCGCCTTGAGTGCTTAATTTTAACAAGAAAGTCCTCTAAAAATCACAACGCAAGATTCGACTTTATAAAGATAAATGTTTATATAGATTTCATTTATTCTTTTTGAACAGTAGGGTACCAAGAAATTTGAACAGTAGAGTGCAGGTTTTGAACTTGATGAATATTGATGTGTACATAGATTTAGAATTCTTGGGAGGATATTGAGAATATATTAAAATCTGTCTCACAATTGGAATTAAAACTATCACTATATTCTAAAACACTGAAAAAGCTTTATTACTGAAGTTTGAAATTAATGATACAACTATTTTCAGATTACTGGGATACCATTTAATCTCTAACAACTTTGATTCAAAAAATTCAAATTTCGTTGAAAATTCAAAATAATATAAACATATTTCATTGTTATTAATAAAATAAATTTACTCAATATACAAAAGTATTTATATATGTGTGTATACAAAAAATGTAGATGGTAAAATCAATGTTTATTAAAGACATAGTAGAAAAATAAAAGTCATGGAGAAAAAAAACGTGTGATTGTTTTTATTTTTTGTTTTGAAACCCCCCCCCCCCAAAGGCGGCCGTGCCTGGCTATCAAAGAGTACCTAGGGGAGGAGTAGCTAAAAAGGTCACAGACACAGAGATTTTGGTCTAATTGTAGTCTATCTATATATATTTACTATCTCTCAATTGGACTCAGTACTATAGGTCACCAAACTGTGCAGAATACTTCTTATAATGTCAGATCTCATCAAGATTCCTATCAACTAATATAAGATATATCATATCTATGTGAACCCCAGTGAAGATTTTAATCCCTTTGAATAGTAACTGGGTGCTATCCAAAATCTGGAATAGTTCATTTCTGAAGTCAGTGTCAGATATGACAAGATATATTTTCACATTTCTTATATTCCTTCAATTTTTGTTGATGAGACCAAAGTGTAATTTTTGATCTTTATGCACTCCTTTACAAAATTCAAAATAAATTTGGTACAACCCATTTTAGATCATATGATAAGTGCACTGTCTTATTTAAAAGTTCAACTATATTATACAAAAAAAAAATGCTGTAAGAGATTAACTGGTGGGCCTTTATTTATTTATTTAGTATGTGGATTTATTTTAAACAGCTTAACTAATAACAAAATCTTATAAAGAAATCTGAAGAGATTCCAATCATAAAATAGATTTCCTAATGATATTATGAAGTTCTTGCATCTACAGTCATAGATTTGATAGTCATAAACTATGTAGTTTATAGTTTATTATTGTTCACATTTACATAAATCAGTGGTTGACAGATGCCATTATGAGGCAGATGATGACAATAACAAAAAATTGTCCTGAATCTATTGATGAGACTCCAGTTGCATCTAGGAAGATTAAATCCATATAATATTAATATCATCTATGTTCTCTTTATTATTTTTTATAATGCTTTTTAACAACCCACTATTGACAGTTTCAATTGCCCCAGCAATTTTCTTCAGAACTATAACAAACACAATACAAATACGTAAGTATAAATATATATGAACATATAATTTTACATTATATATATATTCTATGTAATAATCATTATTTATATACCCATACATATCTTTATATACCTCTATATAATTATTGCCCTTTTATACATTATACATTTTACTCTTTTTTTTATGTTAATCAATAAAGCAAGTCAGATATGGCGTGACATTGCTTTTATAAGCTTGTATTTACAAATATGTAAATATTCTATATTTATCAATTAATACTTTCTATAATCATATATATATTATTTTATTTATTTTTTATTTTACTCTTATTAATCTTTTTAATATTTAACTCTAAAATAAATGAAATAAAAAAATAATATATATATATGATTATAGGAAGTATTAATTGATAAATATAGAATATAAAAAAGAGTAGAATGTATAATATATAAAAAGGTAATAATTATATAGAGAGATATATAAAAATATATGTGGGTATATAAATAATGAATATAACATAGAATATATATATATAATGTAAAATTATATGTTCATGTATATTTATATTCACGTATTTGTATTGTGTTTGTTATAGTTCTGAAGAAGATTGCTGGGGAAATCAAAATTGTCAATAGTGGGTTGTAAAAAAGCAGTGTAAAGAGTAATAAAGAACATAGTTGATTGGATTTGGCAATGCAATAAGAAAGATAAAGATTAAATCCAATTAGCTTTATTGTTGGATCTGGACAAAGAAATTTGTTCAGAATACCATAAGAATTCAATTTATTAATAATTCTTCAATAATAGATTTTTGGTTGAATGTCAAAAATGGGAGTGTTGATTTAAGATAAGTTTTAAGTGGTGAAACAATACATTGAGATACTGACAAGTCTGTAGTGCTACATAGCTTTTTATATATTTTAAATGAAACCAACTTTTCCTCAGATATCTGGTAGAGGACTAAGTGAAAAAAGAAGCCATTGCAGAAAAATAGAATGAAGTGTGGCAATAATATTTCTCATGGTAATATTTAACAGAGTATTCACAAGTTTAGTGTGAGAAAATCTCCAAACAGGAGAACAATATTCAGCAGCAAAATATACTAGAGCTAAGGAAACTATCCATAAAATATTTGCATTACAACCCCAAATATTCCTAGAAATTAATTTTGATTTAACCTTAACTGAAAAAAAAAAAAACTATAATCAAGGTCATTTCTAAATAACATGAGGTAGAATTGTATTTCAGCCTATTATTACAAAAGATTATATTCAGATTGTGAGATGATTTCCTACTGTTTGAATGAAAGCTTGGCATATAGTCTTTGTTGAATTAGAAATAAAACCTCCAATCTTTGAAAAAGATTTTCACTCTCTTCATATTCTTATAGGAAGACTTTTCTATTTCATGAAAGGATATTTTTTTGAGAAGTTCAGGTGATATTGACAGCAAAAGGGAATTTCCTCTAATCTGTTTTAGAAAGATCACTGATGAATATACTAAAGTAGATGAGAAAATTAAATATTTTATAAAATTTTGAATCTAGTGCAATTATTATTTGGTGGCACTGAAATTTTCTTATCGGAGAGCATTTTGTCAGATAAATTAATAGTTTTTCTGCATTTAAAAATTTTAGAAACCTTTAGAAGAAGACCATTTTCCCAACCAGAATAATGACCTAAGATTAAATCAATAAACTCACACCAGTCTTAATTTATTTTGAAAGACTTTTTCAGTATAAAATGTTAATGATAGAACTTGTTCATAGTATTTACTTTAAAAAGTATTATAACTTTATCTTTCTTATTGCACTGCCAAATACATATAATATTAATATCATCTATGTTCTTTATTACTTTTTACAATGCTTTTTTAGACAGTTTCGATTGCCACAGCAATCTTCTTCAGAACTTCTACTTATATTTAAATTGTCTAAAAGAGCATTGTTAAAAGTAATAAAGAATATAGCTGATATTACTATTATATTAGTATTTTCTTTACCTAAACCCAGTCTGCTGTCAACTATTAACACAATTCTTCTTAATATCAAGAACACCTGTAAATGGTATCTGGAAATTATTTTTCGATCGTTGATAGGTTGATTTGGTTTTAAGACTGCTATTATTTTGCTTTCAAGCCAAAATATTGGAATAGTTTCTATATAAATAATTCTTACTTACCAACTTTGCCAATCATACTTTAGTTTCAATTGTTTTTAGAAACTTTGAAAGTGTGCTAACCATTTCCTGGTTTAAGACAATCAAGATTAGTCAAAAATCTATGAATATCTGTTTATGGTATTAGTGGAATATTGTGAAAGAAATTCTCACAATTCTGTTCTAAGGATATTTTTTCTTACTTTATCAATCTTGGATTTAGAAATATCACATATGAGATTGGAAACCTTATTATCAATAACAGCATTTTTTTTAAAGATACTTTTACATCCACAAAACTTTTGCAAAAAATAATCAAACCTTATGGCTCTATCTTGTCATGTTTTGCTTCTCCATAAACTCTCTCCATTTTGCATTTCTAGCAACATCAAATGATTTTGTAAATTTCTTAGCAATTTTCAGATCATTGTTAGACAAAAACTAGCTATAAAGACCACTTCAAGTTTTGGGTAATCGTCTGAAATCTGGGCAAGGCCACTTAGGGCATTGTTTATGTGTACAAAACACATTAAAATGCCATTTCCATGACCGGCTTTTAGGTTAATGCAACATTTAATATTGTATTATCCCATTTTGGCAGGCCACTTTACGTGACATTGCACAAAAATATTACGGCCCATTTTGTGCTTTGAAACTATTTACACGAATGTTTGAATTTCAAGTCGGTACAACTTTTCAAATCTCCATGATAGAGTAATGTCATTTATATTTAAATAATGTTGTCAATTACTAATAATTGTCATATGATCCCCACCCTTCCCTAAAAAATGTTAATATGTAAAAAATTGGCAAAGTGTATGTTCGAACATGCTTCAACAAAGCTCATGTGCTAAGTCATGTTTCAGTGTGGAAAATATTCGAGACCACTAAAAGGTCTGAGAAGAACGTGCAATTTTTAAACTTTTCTTCAGAATTGCCGAGTACAGAAAGTGTGTGAGATTGTGTTCTTTTTTTCAGGCTCATAATGTCCACTTTTTATTACAGCAATAAATAATAAATCATTTTAAAAAGTCCAAAGTTTGTTCCAACCTGAAATAAATTTCTTTCAAAATACTTGAGGAATAGATTCTCTAGTGGCTACTATTGTGAATTTGTTAATTTGATCACAACAAGAAGGAAGATATCCAATATATTGACTCCTGTTAACTTGTCTTAAATTCCATCTGAAAACAGAATAACTTCCACTTACATAGATGTTGATTCCATAAGTGACCTTTGGGAAACTGATTCAATATCAGTAGTTCAACAAGTAATGGTAAACTATTTTTTGTCAAAGCAATACATAAATCAATAGTTGTTTCTGTTTCTATCTTTCCGAATGTTTCTCTTTATTTCTTATCATAAAGTAAGGGCATATTATTTAAATCCAACCATTCTAAAAGTTGACAACCTTTTTGATCTTTCTTTATATATCCCCAAATATTACTATGTGGATTGAAATCTTTTATAAATACAGGTGCAGGAAGATGTGGAAAAGGAAAATATGACCAGTTTTCATAGGAGGTGTGTAAACATTGCAAACATAAAAAATATATATATCCAAATTATGAATGCAACATCACTTTAAATACCAAAGAAACAAACGGTTTGATACAAAAATAGACATACATCTTTACAATGAATTCTATCATGAATCACTACAAATCTAAGAACATTAGGAAAATATGCATCATTAAAAAAATGATGAGTCTCATGAAGTATTATATCAACTTTGTGCTGAATGGTAATGTAGAAGATCTTAATTTTTGATTTTGATATACCCTCACTATCAAGTTAAAATAATTTTACAGTGTTTGTTGTCATTTCAACAAGATCTCATCTCCACTGATCTTTATAAAACATAGGATAGACAATGCTGAATTCTTTAATGACTGCTTCAATATGCTTTGTTTATACCAATCTTCATTACCCAGATCCCTATTTGTGCCATCTATTCTGTAAACAAAAAAGTTGTCACCATATAACATTTTATAGTTGAATAATAATATCACCAAAAATATTTTCTTGTGGTCAAAATATATTTGTACATAATAATATTTAGACACTTAAATAATTTAGTGCTTAATCCAAACACCAATCTCAGTGTTAATCTTCCTAATATCATTATACAATCTAATTGTTTCTGTTGCATTTTTATAAATATTCTTCAAAATATGACAATATCCTGGGTCTATACTTTGATGATTCAATACTTTAATCATCAAAGATATGCTTATCTATACTTTGATGATTCAATACTTTAATCATCAAAGATATGCTTATAGAATCAAATACCTTTTCATAATCTACAAACCCAAAGCATAATGGCAATTCACATTCATTGATCCTTTCTATAACTTCTCCCAATATTTGAATATGATCTACTGTACTAAAACTACTTTTAAATTCAGATTGTTCTTCTGGTTGGTTGATGTCACTGTTCTCTGTAGATGAGTTGTAATTATCTTAGTAAAAATTTTGTATAAAAGTGATAAAAGGCTGAGAAGTCTGTAATTTCTAATATCCTATCATCTTTTTTATATACTAATATTAATATTGCATTCTTCCAGTCATTTGATACACCTTCATCATTTAGACATTTGGTATATAACTTTGCCAAAAAAAATTCTATTTCTTCACTTGCTTCTTTTAGTATATTGATTATAATTCTGCCATTACCTGGAACTTGTATCTTCTTCATAAATTAAACTGCATGTCTCACTTTTTCATTTAAAATCTTGGGCAATTTAGAAGATATAATAGATCTAGGAGGTACTTATTCTTTATTACTATATAATTCTTGATAGAACTCTTCTACCCATTTCTTGATGTTATTGATCTTTTTAGTAATAGTTCCATCTTTTTTGCTTATTGCTTTCTTCCAATACCAAAATGTTGTTTTACACTCTTGAGACATTTATTCTCTTCCACAGCTTGCTTTGCTATTTCACAATTATACTTTCTTATAATATTAACAACTCTTTTCACACCATTTTACAAAATTCGAAATATTCAACATTTTTATATATCTTCAAATTCCTTCTTTTCATTATAAATTCTCTAGTCTCAATAAAAATTTTATTGGTCAATTGTAGGTTTTTTCTACCAGCCATCTTTGTTGCAGTTTTTAAAAGTGTGTCAGTTATTTTCCTATTAATTTCATTCAAATCAAAATTATGTTCAAAAATCTACTAATACTTGAAAACAATTTGCAAGTTCTAATTTAACTTCATTAGAATGTTTCTGAAGATTAGGAATATCAATTGTAAATATTGTGTTTCTTAATAATTTTTGTCTCTTTAGTTTTGCATTAAATATCTTACATCTTACTAATTGATGATCACTACCTATATTGAATTTATTAAGGACATTACAATCTTGAAATATATACTTTCTGTTAGTCAAAATATAATCCAATTCTGCTGTACTTTCATTTAGATGCTTCCAAGTTCATTTCCTTTTAACATTTTTCTCAAATAAAGAATCTATAATTCAAAGTTTTTATTTTTCTGAAAACTGCACAAGTCTATGTCCTCTCTCATTACTATTACCATAACCAAATTTATCCACAGCTATACACAGCAATGTTCATTTTTCATTTGTTTACCAATTTTAGCATTAAAGTCTTCCATAACAATTTTAAAATGTTTAATGTGATCAAAAGCCTTTTGTACATCCATATAAAAATCTTCTATTACTTCACCACTATGAGAACTTGTTGGGGCATAAAGCCTGAATTATCTGCATTTGGTATCTACTATTTGCCACTCTGTCCAATATACCATCAATCTCCACAATATTACTTTTCCACTTTTTATTTATAATGAATGGTACTCCACTTGTATTTCCAATATTTTTGCCTTTATGTTAGAGTACATGTCCACTTTTTAAATCAATTGTTTCTTCATCTTTTCTTCTAACTTCACAAAGTCCAATAATGTCCCATTTAGTACAAGACAGTTTTTCTTCTAATTCTTGAAATCTTCCTTCACTTGAAAATGATCTGCAGTTGTAAGTACCTAAATAAAAAGTCATCATCAAATGGCAGCCTGGGTCCACAATCAGGGGATTCTTAGCACCATCCGCCTTCGGCCACCAAACGCTGCCTTGGTTGGTGACTTTACAGCCTCCTGGGAATAAGGATTAGCAATATTAATTAAGAAAAAAGGAGGTCTAAATATTTATCCAGTTTATATTTAAACAACAAATAACTGCATCTTCCAAGATCCATAGATTTTCTGTGACTGATTTTATTGTTTGAATATTTATAATTTTTATAGTTATAGTTATATTTTCAATTTTTATTTTTAAATATTTAATCTAGTTCATTTAATTTGGATTCCGATTTCAATAGGTTTTTTTAAAAATTATCTCTTAAAATTTATCTTCTAATTAGGTTCTTGGTAAATTAATAAAATAAAAATTATCAGTATTTTGAAGCCATTTCAGTTCAAATTTTAATAGAAGCTTTACTATCCATGATTTCTATTTCAATTGGTTTACTTTTTCTTAATTCAAATATATATATATTAAAACAAAAAAATAGAATGAGAGCGTAATTTTGTATATTTTTTAAATTCCCAGTGTATATACAATATGCACATCATCAATTTCAATCATTATTGAAGTTCAATCCATCTTTTACCATCTCTAGCCTCTCTTCTCCATATCACACTGGCACACTTCTTTCTTTCATCCATCCATTCATATGCGGGCTCTTTCTAGGTTTTGTATAATCTCTTGGAGTCCAGTTTAAGATTTCAACTGTCCATCTATTATCATCTCTTCTAGAAATATATTAGCCTAACTCCATTCCAGTCTCTTATTTTTTTCAATGATGTCAGTAACACCTGTTTGTTCTCTCATTTATGTATTTCATTTTTGATCTCTTCGTTACTCCTAACATGCATTTCTCACATTTTCCTGAGTGGTTCTGAGTCTCTATATTATTTCTCCATTAACTGTCCAAGTCTCAGACTCATAAATAAGAACTGGTAAAACACATTTATTACAAACCTTCGTTTTCAAACACAGTATATTTCCTTTTAATATAAAGTTATTTCTACCAAAAGCACTCCAACTAAGGTTAATTATTTAATTTATTTAATCCATTGTTTTTGTCTGTAATAATAATCTGACCAAGGTATTTCTAGTTGTTAACATTTTTAACTCATCATCATCAGTCTTTATTTTCATCTTTTGAGAAAATGCATTAAACATTAGTTGTTTTTTTTTAACATTTTCTTTTAATCCTACTTTTTTGCTTTTATCTGATCACTCTTGCAACATTTCATAAAGCTCTAAAGAATTATTTTCAAAAATAATTATATCATGTGCAAAGTCTAGATGTCTTAAGTAATCTCCATTTACTTGTATTCCCTTAGCTTCCATTTTTAATCCACAAAATACCTATTGGAAAACTGCTATAAAAAGTTTTGGACATATGGAGTCACCTGTCATACATCCTTCTCAATGTTAGTCTTTTTTGTATCATTATGTAATCTAATTGTTGCTGTTGCATTTTTATAAATATTATTTGGAATATGATGATATTCTGAGTCTATACCTTGATGATCCAATGCTTTAATCACTGAAAAAATGCTTTATAGAATCAAATGCCTTTTTATAATCTACAAATCCAATGTTTTATAGAATCAAATGCCTTTTTATAATCTACAAATCCAATGTTTTATAGAATCAAATGCCTTTTTATAATCTACAAATCCAAAATATAATGACAACTCATATTCATTGGTTCTTTCTATTAATTTCTCTCAATATGTGAATATGATCCAATGAACTAAAACCACTTTTAAATCCTGTTTGTTCTTTTGGTTAGTTAAAATCCAAAGTCTTCTGTGAATGAAACATGTACATATTACCAAAATAATAAGTGTAATAATGCTCAAGACTAAATGGGCTTGTAAGTAATCATTAAAAGCCAGTCAACATTTGGACAATCCCAATATCAATAACATCAATTTCAAACTGTTGTTATAATTATATAGACATGGGGGTTTGCAACTTGACCACAGGGATGGGAATTGTTGATGCAAAGAAGTTTAAATAAATCTCTTTAAATGGGTAAATATAACCTATTGTGAGTGGAGACTAAGAAATGGTCAATTATAATCGTACAAACTGCAATTATATTCTCCTCAAATTGAATCCAAAGTATTACTTAAATAGTTAGTGTAATAAAGTGGTTTATTTAAACTTCTTCCTATCAGTGCTTTAAGTGTCTGTGGTCAAGTTGCAATCTTTAATGTCTATATAAATATATTAGATCAATGGTGGTGAATCTTTTGACATGTGTGTGCCAAAAATTTCTAAAAAATATTTATTGAATGATTGGCATGTCATACAGTTATTAAATCAACAAAGACGTTTTACTGGGGAATATAAAGTTAAGTGTGGTGAATAGATATAACTATTTGGGAATCATCTTAAGTAATCAGAGAAATTGCTTGGATGAATGAGAGAAAAAAATGATAAATGAAGCAAAGAAAAGAAAGGGATTGATAAAGAAATTAACAGTGTTCTCGTGTAATAATTACGATGTAGCTAGAATTGTATGGAAGGGAGTGGCAGTAGCGGGATTAACATGTGGTAATGATCTATTATGTGTTAGTAAAGGAATATTAAATTATTTAGAAAAAGTACAAAAAGAAGTAGGAAGATATGCATTAGATGCAGAAGTGTGGATGGCAAAGGAGGCAATTTAAGGAGAAATGGGATGGTCAAGTTTTTATATGAGAGATGCAAAAAGCAAAATGAAAATGTTTGGTAGATTGCAGTTTATGGATAATAAAAGAATAACCAAAATAGTATTTAATTGGGTTATGAATAAAGAGCAGGCAACAAGGTGGATATGAAAGGTAATGTGATATGCAGAATATTTAGATAAGAAATTTATGTCAGTATACTTATACAAAAGGTGGGATGCTTGTGTTAGGAGAATTGTAGAGTGTTATAGTGTTAAGGAATGGAATAGAAGAATAGTCACATTAATAAAAAATAGAGTTGGAGAGATGGAGAGCTAGTGTGGAGAGTACAAAGAGTTTAAATATTTATAGAAGTAAACAAAATAATTGGATGTGAGTTAATTTATCATAATAGCAAGGAAAGTAGTTTACATCTCGAACAAGATCTTTAGCAACAAGGGAATATATACATAAATGAAAAATGTGGGTGATTTAGTCTGCAAGTTGTGTAAGAAAGACATAGAAAATATTAGGCATCTGTTAATTGAATGTAAATGTCTGAAATCAGAAAGGGTACAAATAATGAAGTTTTGGAAGAATAAATATGAACAAAGTGATTATACAGAAAGTGGCTTATTGGTTTTTATGCTGGATTTGGGAAAAGATAAAGGGGTTTTAGATATAAAGGCTATGGAGTTGACAAAGATTATGTTGTGGAAATGGGATAGAGCAGGGTAGAGAAGAATATGGGAAAACTTGGGGTGGGGAATGGAAAGGGAAGTCAAAGTGGCTAACAGTGCTCTGAGCATAGTTGCTGAGATTCCTGATTTCATGTAAAAAGAAGTCACACTGCATCACATCACATCAACATCACATCACAAGATACATTAATAAAAAAAAAGGGAATTGGAAATATGGAGAACTAGTATGGAGAGTACAAAGAGTTTAAATATATTTAGAAGTAAACAGAATATTTGGTGTGAATTAATTTATGATAATAGCAAGAAAAGTAGTTTACTGTTTAAAGCTCAAACAGGATTGTTAGCAACAAGGAAATATACTCATAACTGAAGAAATATGGGTAATTTAGTCTGCAAATTATGTAAGAAAGAAATGGAAAATATTAGGCATCTGTCAATTGAATATAGATGCTTACAAGCAGAAAGGGTACAAATAATGAAGTTGTGGCAGAATAAATATAAGCAGAGTGATTATACAGAAGGTGGGTTCTTGGTTTTTATGCTGGGTTTGAAAAAAAGGGGGTGTAGATGTAAAGGCTATGGAGTGGACAAAGATGATGATGTGGAAATAGGATGGAGCAGAATAGAGAAGAATATTGGACAACTTAGGGTGGAGAATGGAAGGGGAAAGTATGGTGACTAACAGATTCTCTGGGCATAGTGGCTGAGAGATTCCTGACTTCAATAAAAGAGAAATCATAGTGTATTGCATTGCATCACAATTCACTGATAAATATGAGTGCTGTGTCTTATGACCAGCAAGTAAATAAATGGACAAAGGCAGAATTGATATGGTAAAATTATAATCTAATACAAATAATTTTAACTATATACATTGCCTATTATAAGGCGTAATAAAAGGTTGTGGTGACCTGCATATAAATACTCTAGTCCTGCTTTGGACTTACAGAGGCAGGAGTCTCTGACTTATAATTAAAACTCAGAACAATTAGATCAGGTTGGGGGTTTATATACCCCTCAAGACTTCTGGAGTCTTTTACATTTCTAACCATATATGGTGTTTTCACATACATTTTCACATACACGCAGTGTTTTTACATTTCTCACCATATATGATATTTTACGCAGTTTTCTGACCCTATAAGGTCAGCTAGGCTTTCTATGATTTAACAACATTGTATTTTACACAATCGTTATACATAATTGCTATACAGTTATTCTTATTTTACATATTCATTATATTTTACAGTTAGTACTTTTATTCTACATTTATTATTGTACTCTTATTATTATACAATTATTATTCTTATTTTACATACTCTTTTTATTATACAATTATTACTTCTTATTTTACATATTCATTATACATTACAGTTATCAGTTTTATTCTACATTATTGTACTCTTATTATTATACAATTATTATTTTACATATTCATTATACATTACATATGTATACCTTGACCTTGAATACTGCAATGAGGAGCAAAAAAAAATAGCTTGAGATTTCTGTAATATCCACTAATTACTCAAACTTGCAATAAAGAATCTGATGTATCGTGAATTACTGCTTTTAATGCAGCTGTGCTGAACTATTATTATTTTATCATAGGGATAAGGAAGATAGTGACTGTGTGTAAAGACCACAAGTATAACAAGCCAACTAAACAAAGATAATTGCCATTTCCTCAACAAGCTTTGTGATAAATGCTTAGCTAGAGAAAGCATTTAAAATATCTCTGTCAGGACTCCCCCCCCAAAGTGTCTGAACCTACCCTAGAACCTCTCTGAGAAGTGCCAGAGCACAAAACCATGGTCAGAGGTTTGGGAGGGGGGTCCTGACAGAGATATTTTAAATGCTTTCTCTAGCTAAGCATTTATCGCAAAGCTTGTTGAGGAATTGGCAATCCTCTTTGTTTATAACGTACAAGCTTAAGAGTATAGGGTCAAGTGATCTATGACTCTTAATTTTGACTATTTAAAGCCAAGTAAGTTTAACAGATTATGATGTTCAGATATCTTAAGGCTAAATTTCATTTATCGAACTTCTAACATTATTATTAGTACTAAGAGCTTTGACAGTATTTGTGGCTTCATCAAGATACGAATAAGAAACTTTATTTTTGGTTTCATCAAGATAAGCATACAAATAAGAAACTGTATTTTTTCCCAAATTACCTACTCCAGATTTACCACCTGCGATAAGCATAAGTTGTCCACAGGCACTGGACAGAGACTTAATGAGCAGTGGCAGAAATGGAGTGAAGAAACTTAACTTAAAGACCCACCTAACTAAGCATTTTATATTACCTACAATTTATTCAGCATCCAAATTCATAATAATAATTTATTTTTTCTATAAAAACACAAACTATCAATGATAGTTAACTTCTGGTAAGCATTTCATAATTTCCCCAATTACATACTGTTAAGGTGTTGCTGATAAAATCTAAAGCACTGAAAGTCACATTGTTGGTTTGATTAGTCAAGATAAACCTTCCTGTTGTGTTTCTATTATTGTATTTATTTACTACTGAGGTTAAAATGTCCCCGAAAAATTAAGATATTTATCTTTTTATTTTTATCACTGTCATATTTTTCTTCCCCAGAGTGAGCAAAGTAGGTTTGCTTGTTGTCAACCTGGAATTCAATTAGATTATAAAACTTATAAATTGCTGTTAAATTTAAAAATTATCATTTGTATTAGTCCATAAACTATAAGGATGTACGTGGCAACTTTAATATAGACGATTTTCCGATCAGTTTTACTCTAATATTAATTGTCAAATTTTTAAAAATCTTATTCCCATAAAGAATACCGCCCTCAAAATTTCACTATGTGTACGTAAATTTTTTAATTTCTATACATTCACGAGTCGCAATCACGAATTTAGTTTTTACTATTTTTGAATTGTGCTCGCTTTTAGTTGATGGTTGTTTAAGCTGATAATTGAATCCTGTATGAAATAAAATCAAGTTTACGCAGAATTTTTATATTTTTGAAGTGCTTATTTGATTCTAATGTTCAGTTCCGGCTCTCCTAGAATGATTTTTATTAGTAAATAAAACCAGGAGTTATCATGTTGTGTTGAGTCACGTGATTATTTCTGTATTCGTACAAAAAATCTTTTCTTCATTAGAGTTACATTTTAAAAATATTTAGATGTTTTATAGCTAGTCTAAAAATAGTAATCAAATAATTATTTTAATTGAAGGAGATTTGATATAGCGAATCAAAACCTGTATTCAATAACATAAAAAAACAACAACAGTACTATCGTGTGTCTGTGCGTGTTTTGATTTAATTAATGTTGTGTGTATACACATGTTAGATAAACTGACTGTTGTACAAATAAATAATAAGAACGACTCTAATCACACAGGCAAAAAAATGTGTATATAGTTCATAAATAAAAAAATAAAAAATTTAAAATCTATTTTTATTATTTCATGTAAATAATTAATGCAGTATAAATCATATGGAAATTTCCTGTCAATTACTTATATGATAGGAACGTGCATGGATAAAAATTTGTCAGATTTTATCTCTAAGCCTTCACCATTAACCTTAACTAGCTGACGTATTTCAATGTTATAACCGACAGATAGTTCAAGAAAACTTCCTTGAGGATTTTTTTTTTTTTGTTGCTTAAAGCAGAACTACTATTACAAACAGGATATGGTAAATAATAAACATTAATGTAAACATTTCTGGAAAAGTTACTTATCTACCTATGCCAGATTCGCGGTATTTTTATAACGATTTTTTTTTCTATTTATCTCTGAAACGTAAATTCAAAATTAGTTTTTATTTAAATCTTTATTATTATTATTTATATAAAATTAAATTATTCACCTTTGACTTGTTGAATATTCAGTGGAATGTTGAGATTACAGGTGCAATCTCATACTCGAGTATTTTTTTAAACACACGCACATATATTAATACAAATGTTTTTCTAAGCACTTTACTAGCAAAGCACTTTCATTGGCGAGGAAATGTTATTAAGAGTTAAGGTTGCTAATCTTTTTTATGTTATGGTATTTAAAATAATCTTAATATTTTTATATTGTTGTATTTAAAAATAATTATAAGATCAATTTTTAAATAAAAATTGTGAAATGTGGTCATACCCTTACGAGTAATACATAATTACATTTGTTATGTTTGAAATAATTTGCGATCAGGAATTATATAAATGTTATATCTATTCTAGTTAATCACATGTAATATATGAAGCCATAAGACAACTACGGATTAATATTAATTAATTATATAGAAAGAATAATATATATATAATATTTTGCTAAAGATAAATTAGTCATACTTTTAAGTACATACCATCTTTGAATCCACAACTCTATTCCTCAAGGTTCACCACTGAGTGCATTGTTTTTTATAGTTATATAAACATGTTACTTTTGGATGTAGAGAGAAAATTGCCTGGTATACATATTCTATTGATTGCTAAAGCGGTTAAGCATATATCATTCATGGATGATCTTGTTGTATTTCTTTCCTCCAAGAACTACATCCCTTCATCTATTGCTATTCTGGAAAATTATATGGCTCGGTATAGACTTCAGTTTAATCTTGATAAATCATCTACATGGAGTATGATCACTGGTAAGAGTCTTCCTTCTCCATTCACTGCACTGCCTCATAACTTTCTTGGTTTTTCCATTTACAAATCTATGACTGCTATGAGAAATCCATTCAGAACTCTATCCTTGTATCTGTTGAAAATTTCACTCCATGCAAAAGTCTCTCTCATTAACATTCTGATTTTTTTCAAAGATGACTTACTATATGCCAATTGTTAATGATACCAATGTTTTTAAGAAGATCAGTTCGATTTGCTCAAAACTAATTGAAACAAAAGCGTGGTTGCAATCAGTATTAGAACCTTACAAAAGCATGTCAAAGATAATGGTCTTTCCCTTCACTCAATTCATACCTTTTATCTTCAGAGATCATTAATACTATTTCTAAATTCATTTCTGTTTATCCAAACACTATGAAATTTTACTCTAATCATTCGTACTGATACACCTCCACCCTGTAAAGTTAATCTTTTCTATTCATTAATCAAACATATAGCTTCTTGTATTTGACATTAATGCTTAGACATTCTCCAAGAAAATAGTCTTTTGGGAGACTTATAACATGGTGCATAATGCTAACCAACCACTTCCTTCTCCTTCTATTCTTAATATCACTAATAAACAAATAATCAAGAAATTCAAATTCTGATATCTAGAACCCAAATATCTTGATTTCCTTATTAAAATTAATTTGGAAGCTGTCTCTACTAGTCATTTTTTATCACAGAGATGGTCTTTTACTAACATTGATCCTGTTTGCTCTCTTTGTCATTAGTCTGAAAAAACAATGTACCATTTTTTAATCCAGTTTTTCTGCTGTTCACACATATAAAAACATCATTGAGTCAATTACTAAATCTCCCATTTCTTCTTGTACTAATCTTATTGATAGTATAAAAAAAGGCTTTTTCCTTTAATTAGAATCATTATTTTCCTTATGTATACTCTTTGGTTCCTAAGATGCCATCTTTTACTTCAATCCTACATCTAGAAAATTATAATCACTGTTTTTCAATAAAATCTCAAAAATTAAAAACAGAGATTAGGCACTTGCTCCCCAAATATCGTTAATGCTATATGGTGTCTGGTTACTCTCCCAACCCCATTATAATTTTTTTTTATTAATATCATTAATTTTTTTTCATGCCAAAGCTATGTATGTAAATAATGTATTGTTTGTATTCTATACACTTTGTATTTGTCTATTCCATGTTGCTAATTGAATTCAAATCAAATTTTCCATATTTCTAGATAAAAATTTTTTAGCACAATAAAAAATTTGTTTTAAAAGTAAATAACAGCATTTTTTAAACAATAGATGTTTGGAACAAAAAATTTTTTTTTTTATAAACAACTTGTGAGGTGCTCAGATCTAAATGTAAATCACTGAACTCCAGAGATCAGTGATGAAAGACTAATAATCAGTAATGATTAAATCTGTAATCCAATTGATAACAACGAATACCCAAGTTTTGTGACGGATTTAATTCAGTAACTTCTCTCCATAGATATTACAGCAGATTATGTCATTATTTAAGTCATAAACATCACCGCCACTACCATCATCATCATCATCATCATCATCATCATCATCATCATCATTATTATTATTATTATTATTATTATTATTATATGAATAAACATAACAAATGTAGTTTTATATTTGATTTTACAATATATGACTTTTAAAAATTCTGTTATTAATCAACTTCTGAATAAAATACTTTTAAGAAAAAATATTACTATAGTGCATACATTACTAGGCTGTTTAACAATTCACATACTAACATGGAATCAATGTTTAACTCATATTCAAGAATTTATTTTTTTTTTACTGGGAAGAGGACAAACACCTTTGTCTTATATCCATTACAGTGTATAAGATGCTCGTTTATGTGCAACCATAGCCCAAGAAGACATATAAACACCATTTTTAGCAGATTAAACACTATTAGAGAAAAGATAAAACAATTATATCTCATCCTTCATAATCTCTAAAAACACAGAAGAAGAATTTAGGGTTGTTTGTAATCTCTATATACTTTGGATGTCCACCAAAAAAAAACAACGTAATCTTTCAAATAATTAATAAAATACTTTTGGAAATAAAAATTGATTTTGTATATAACAGTAACCATGTCAAAATCATGTAAAAATATTTATGTTGTCATTCTGCACCAACTTCAACTACATGATTATTAGTTTCTTTTACATGTTAAATTAATACCAAACCATAAAAAAGATAACTTGTTAAAAGTTCAAGCATATGCACCACTATTGCCTAGTAATGAATACTATGGATATAAAACTTGGACAGTGAAAAAAAATGTAAACCAAAACTTGTTAAAAGCTAAAGCATGTGTATCTCTATTGCCTAGCAATGAACATTATTTTGATCAGATAATATGTTATTCTCTATTGATACAAATCTTGGTCAGTGGAAAAAATCCCCAGTATGTTGATACTCTTGAATTGTGATGCTGAGAGAGAATTTTGAAATGTCTATGCACAGGAAAGCAAATAAATTAATAGATATTGAATCAGATTAGACCTGAATTTCCAGTTGAGTAAAAATTAACTGGGTTGAAATTGATATTTGGTTATATCTTGAGATGATCTAGTTTATTAGAAAGATTTATAATGCTGACAAGATATATGGCAAAAAAAAGAGAATGATCAGAATTGAATTGGATGGAGTCATCATTGTACTAGCTCTAGAAAAGCCTAAATAACCAAATAGATGATTAGATGCTGTTTGTTTAATCCCCAAGTGTCTATATCAACTTTATGGCACCTAATAATAATAATGTCATTTGTAAAGTAAAATTTAAAAATTATTATAAATTAACCATGATCCTCAGATCATACACTGCTTTACATGAATTAACTGGTTATTCATATTCCATTGCTGCTCTCTGTGATCAGCTTAAGTAATCAATAGATCCTAGATAATAATGCCTATCCATTGCAGCTGGTTCATATATCCAGTCTAGTTTTGGGTTTAGAACCATCACCAGAAAAGAACATGAATCTGGATGAAATCCACTTAAATATTTTGGACCTACAAGTCCTCACTGACAAAGGCAATAAATCAAAACTACTCTAGAGATATGAATAGGATAGTACTGGATATAGGTTTTAAACATTACCATCTAATATCTATTGATTTTTCAAGTTTATAATAGATGGCAGCAGTGGAATAGGATAACTGAAGAGAAGGAGGATTTAGATATAAAGGCTATAGAGTTGACAAAGATTATGTTGTGGAAATGGGATGGAGCAGAATATGGAAATATTTAGAGTGGGGAATGGAATATAAAGTGGCTAACAGGTTTCTCTGGACATAGTTGCTGAGAGATTCCTGACTCTGTTTAAGGAGAAGTCACAGTGCATCACATCACATCACATCAAGTTTGCTTCTGAAGAACCAGAAACATATTTCTGCACTAAAACATCTTATTGATTGCTTAAATAAGCTATACATTAATTGAAATAAATATTATTTGATGTGAGTGGAATTAAATTATAAGCTTTTCAAAGTTAAGTTTAAGTGCAAATAATTTTGTTGATGTTTGAAGCTCCAAATCACAATAATTGCATATAATGGAATTAAATAGGTGATGATTTTCAAAAGTTTCAAGGTGTAATCTATGAAATTGTTTAACGATGCTCTGATAAAGAATATTTATATATGATTGGCATAATAAGAATGATGAGTCCCTGACAACCTTAGCATATGTCAATCATGCTGAGAATATTAAAAGCAAACCTAATATTAATGAAGATGCTAAAGATTTCAAGAAGAAATTACATGGTTAAAAGCACATTTAGAGATCTGGGCTGGTTTAAAGAAAGAAAAAAGAAAAGAAACAAAAAAGGTGAGGATGAAAATGGTTTAGATAAAAAATCAAAGACAATAATGAAGATAAAATGGATGAGGAAAAATATTTCAAGAAACAGCAGACAAAACTTAAAGCTGATATCAAAGCAATATTGAATGATCAGAACCTAATTGCAAAAGAATAAAGAAAAATTATTGTGGAAGATGCACGAAATAATTGGTTGACTTCAGTAGTTTGGTGTTAAAGAATTGGATTAAAGAGTCAAAAGTTTCTGGCTTGAATCACATCTGGGAAAAGTAAAATAAGATCTAAATCTGGTTAACTGAATGAAATGGTTATTATTTTGGTATTTGAATATTACATAGCCTACTAAACAATTGTTCATATAAAAAAGGCCTACAACTTTATTGCCCTGGAATTCTTAAGATGCTTGAGTGCCTGAATCGATCCCAGGATATTCTTGACCCCAGATCAGATGCTTTACTAACTACACCAAAGTGTGCAAATTAGTGTTCATATAGTTTTTTTAATGGCATTATAGTTACATATATTTTGTTTACCTCTTTTTAAAACAAACAAAAAGGCATTAAATTGCAAAATATTAAAGAATGTTTAAACTTAAATAAATAAATCATTGAAAAGAAATGTTTCAATTAAACGTAGTTTAAATAAACATGGACATACATACATATTAATTAATAGAACCGCAAATTATATTATATGGAAATGAATTCTTAAGACACTAATTAATTGTATAGATCTAAAACATTACAGATATGGAAATAAATTCCTAAGATTAATTAATATTATAAACCTTATAAATTACTGTATATGAAAATAATTCCTATTATATAATTAAAAAGCTAAGAGAAATTTCATTATATGATAACAAACTCCAAATAATATGTAAATTAATTAGGTGAACTGATTAATTAAAGCCAAAGAATTTACTCCAGAAAAGATAAGAGCAACAAAAGAAGAAATGATATAAAAAGCTAGAGAAAAAGGACTGTTGGCTTTTGCTGTGGTAGCTGCTACTGTCAAAGTGTTCACGAGTTGAAGAGCAATGAAGATTATTATCGGATGACTTCATTCCCAGGATCTCAGCTCCTGTAGGGCACTAAGCTAACTACTGCTTTTAACTGACCGTCTCAGTCTTATTATTATTTTGAAATGCCTCAAGAGGCTAGTCGAGGGTTTTATTATAAAGACAATAGACGTTAGTGAAGGTAAAGTGAATAATTATTTATCTAAACGTTATAAACATTATTTACTATTCAGTAATTAACCTGTGAATTAAGTTCATTCAAATGTAGACTTTATATTAGTGTTAAAGATCAGTATAGTAATTATTTTTCCAAATTGTTAATAAATTATTATTGCTAAATATATGTGTGTTATTCTGTCGAGTTTTATTGTATATTTGTTTTTTGGTTGCCCAATCATAGTTGGGTAGTTGGGGACACAGCACAAATAATCAAATGGCCAGAGGAAAATGTCTCTGTACAGTATTGTCATCCACTGCAAGCCAGAGTAATTGATACAAGAAGGTTTTTGCATAACATCTCTATCTATTCCCACTAAACATCACATGATCATCATTTTCCAGGCTTTATAGTTAACTAAATAGGTAAAATGTAGCTTCTAGGGGGTTGCATTGGATCCTAAGATCTAGATACTGTATTTGATAATCCAAAGTTCCTCATTGATGAAAGCTACAAGCTAAAAACTAGTCTGAGGATATTGGATGAGTAGTCACTTGATAAGAATTTTATACACATTTCTTGCCTCCTTTGAGTATTTTGGTTTGCACTGGGTGACACTACCATATGGAAAATTTTGTTTCTGTTTTAATAGCTTGTGTAAGCATAGGAAATGGTTATCATGTGAAATAATCATGCGGTTTTAGCTTAGAAGATCATGTGACATCTTAAGAATAAAAATAATAGATTGAGCTTTAGCCCAGAAATCTTTAGCTCTTGAATCCATTATTTTCTTACTATCCTAACCAGATATTGCCATTTTGGTTTGTTGCAGTAAAGGTTTCTGGTTTGAAACTCATGCTCAAATTTTATATAATATTCTAAGCAAGAAATTATTTAATTATATAATTTATTAAATAAATTATATATATGTATAAATAACTTTAAATAAATAAATTATTTATTTACTAAATAAAAGCAGGGAAAACTCCTGCTGGTTGTCAATAAATATATACTCTCTGTCTTGCGGTGTTAGCCGAGAGGTATCGCAGCTGCCATGCAAGCAAGTAGTTGGTTGCAGACGGTTGTGGGTTCGCGTCCCGGCCGATGCTATGACACATGGAAAAAAATATATATATATATACTCTCTTTATGTCATAAAATCATCAAATATGGATCAAAGTGACTATTCTTGGCTTCCACTCTTGATGAAGCTTAACTTTAATAAGTATTAAAGTTTAAGGATGGAAATGATATCTAAACTAAATATAACACTGAATTACCACTTTTGAAATCATAATCAATTAAAGAAAGACTAGAGACAGAGTTGAATAATCCATAAAAGTCACAAAATTAATTTTTATTTCAAAATTGACAATATTTTATTTACATATAATTTAATTATGATTTTCAGTCTTTTTTTTTTTCATATGTCAAAGCATCGGTCGGGAAGCGAACCCGCGACAACTGTCTGCAAGCAACTGCTTGCTTGCGAGGCAGCTACGCTGATCTCTCGGCTACCAATGCTTACGGTCATAGATAAAAGCTTTATCAACAATGAAGTAAATGGTCTGCTTTAGTTTTAGTATTTTTCTGATGTCAAAAATATGGGTTATATATTTTTCTCAGCTAGTAAAAGATTAATCGACTTCCATTTCTATTTCATTTATATGTTTAAAGCTAAAAATAAAATATACTATTATAATTCAATCACTGAAAAGTAATAAATTAAAGACATTACTAATACTTCTTTACACGTGAAAAAAATATTGAAAACGTTAAATATAAAGAACTTGATGCAATATTTTTTTCTATCTTTGTTAGAGGCTTAGCATCGAAAATGCATTGAGGATATATCTAATGTTTTCAATATTTCCTCCATGTATGAAGCAGTATTAGTATTATAAATAGTCAAAATAAGAGTCATAGATCACATGACTCTATACTCTTAAGTTTGTAAGTTATAAACAATGAGGATTGCCAATTCCTCAACAAGCTTTGTGATAAATGCTTAGCTAGAGAAAGCATTTAAAATATCTCTGTAAGGCCATCTCCCCCAACCTCTGATCATGGTTTTATGCTCTGGCACTCCTCAGAGAGTAAATACAGTAAATTGGTAATTATTTAAATCTCACTTTTGTTTTACAAACATTTCAAGTGGTTTGGTCTCTACTCTAGAACAAATTTTCATGTCTTATAATATCACTTCTATTAGCTGATGTCAACAGAATATAAAATGAGATATTAGAAAAAAGTATTGCTACCATCTTATTATTTTATCATCTTATTCTCAGTATTGTTTTATCCCTGCATTTTATAATCATTGTTTTTTTTCCAACCTTTTATCATTCTCTTTTAAGAATCTTAATTATTTATTTCCAGGATACATAAAGTAAATATCTTTTTTCACTTAATGTATTTAAACCCCAAAAAAGATAAAACAACTTTTAGAGACTATTTTATCAATTGAAAGGCAAAAATGTCTGCAATAGTTTATAAAGTAATAGTGAGATAAAAGTAATTTCTTACCAGATTTTGTAATATAGAATCATAACCATTTTGTTTTGCAGTTACCGTCTAGTTCAGAATAGCCAGATAACCATTTACCAACTAATAGTAGTTTTGTAAGCAGCTTTAATTTGCTTCCCAAGAAAAGGTCAAATTTTTATTTTCTCAAATTAATTAATAACTTGCTGACCAATGCTTTTGACCTGGAAGGTCATAACCATAGCATTCAAACTGGTCAGCTAAACTGGTATTATTAGGAGGAAACATGATATTAATATTCGGCTAATATATAAATTTGTAATTTACATATTCCACTTCTGTAACAAAGCTATACAAGAGTTCTTTTTGTTTATCACATGGATGCTATTAGCAATAAATCATGCCTCTTTAAATTTTCATTTCCAATCATTATGCTCGGCAGAAACTGTTTTAATATTCTGTGGATCAAAAACATGCCAGATTCTATTTTGTGCTTCAGCAACCCTGACTTCACATTGGGATCTTTCTTTGTATGAGAATACATGTATTGAGGTTGCAGCCATGAGAAAAAATCTTAACTGGATGGATTTAAATTCAGTTTGATAAAATGGCAAGTGGGTGAAAAGTCATAAAATCCATGACAATCAAATTTGTCATTGGTACTTTATGCTTTTTATTTCAATTTATTCATCAATTATTTTTTCCATTATCAATTGCAACTATGACATATAATTCTGTCCTTAATCATTCTTTTATTTCTATCCTTTTCTCTTTTTTTGCTTAAAAAAACTTCACTTTTCTTTCAACTAAAATTCATCTTATATAACATTAACCACAATATGAATTTTTATTTTGATCCTGGAAGTATTTTTTTTCCAATTCCAGAAAGTTTAAGTCACATAATCTTGCATTTGCAACTTCAGGCTGATCACAAATAAATTACTATTTTTTATTTGATGATGCCAATTATTAATTCATGATCAGGCTTAAGAACAGATTTTATTTTTATATAACATCATATATCATTAGTAGTCACCCTAACTTTTAGAAAGTTAAAGATGAGTTTGGTAATGACTATAAAAATAAATCTGTGAAGACAAAAGTGACCACATTTATTGCATGCTAGTTCTTTATGTAGGACCACATCTATCGATTTAATATTTTGCATTACCATCTCTTAATTTTTTCTACAGCAAACATTTGTTTATAAAAGGCTCAACACTTGTGCCTCTTCCACTGCATTCTATTTTTCAGGGATATTCTTCCAACGAAAACAACCAATATTTATTTGTTTAGGGTAGGCTGCCCCCTCCCCTTTAACTTGTTTGTCTCTTGGCAGCTCCATTTTGTAAATTGTATCATTCATGTTAACAAAATATTTGTAATTATTTTAAATGTATACCTTTTAACAGTAAATAATCCATTAATGGGATTAAGAAGCAATAAAATAATAATGAAACAGACTGCATTTATATTAAAAACTTAGAAAATATGATGAATTCAATACATAAATCACAGATTACATAAAAACCTACATTACATTAAGTAAATGATTTATGTCTCTTTCTTTATGAAATTTTTTGCACATCTCTAAATGTCTTAGTTTATATACCAGGGCTTATACAGTGCTCTATGTTGGGAAATATTTATTTACTGTATCTTCATAATAAAATGAGTCCTATTTATAATTATAAAAAAAGTATGTTTAACATTACACTAAAATACTTTTTAAAAAATCTTTGTTATATTTCACATATTTCATTTGCCAGATCTAATGAAGATGTAATTTTATGATTATAGATTCAATACTATCAAATTAAGATGAGGAATATGCCAATTAAACCAAAAAATATCACATGACCACTATTTCTTATGCTGGCTCATAACTGTTATTAAAACAGGCAAACCTCTCCATACAGTAGTGACACTCAGTGCAAGCCAGAGTAATCAATAGATGCCAGAAGGCTTGTGCATAAAATCTCTATAAATTGTTATTTTTTCAGTATATTTGAAATAAAATGCATTATGTTATGTTAATTAAGAATCAGAATTTTATTTTTTTTAATAAATTAAATAAAGTAACAATTAATTAGATTCAGCAATTACATCACTGTGATGTCATAACCTACTTCTTAAACTTTCTAATGCAATAACAGCATATGAAAGCTTATGATGCATTTTAATATCTAGAGCTATTTATAGAACTCTCAAAATATTTAAGTTGATCCACATTTTTAAGCTGGTGAATATCTAAAAATTTACGGTTATTTATATTCCATCATAAACTAATAAAGCATTATTATTAATATTTTTGAATTATTATTTGTTAAGCCAACATCTTATTATAAAATGGTCAATATAAAATACAAAAATATATTCTTGCCTTTGGGTTAATTTGTTCAAATCGGGGGGGGGGGGGGCAGAAAATCTATATTGTGTCATGCAATCTGCACCATAAAACTATATGTCAACTATTTTAAAAACCACTTCTACAAAAGTTGGTCTAAAGTTTTAATATTACTACCAGTTTTTATTTAAAATACCTCAGATTCTATATCACCAATAATATCCTTTCTTAAGAGTACCAAACTTTCCATACAGTATTGCCACCATATGAAAGCCTTTGTAATCAATGGATGCAGGAAGTTTTGTGCATAAAATCCTTATCTAGTGCCTAGACATCCAACATCTCCAGACTAGTTTTTAGCTTGTGGCTTTCATCAGTGAGGAGCCTTGGATCTGAGAGCACATCATCCATATCTTGTGATCTTCTCATATTATCATACAGGATTATATAATATGGTTAAAATTCTCTAGACTAATAGTTAGTTTTAAATATTGTGATAAACATTCCTAATTGAACCAAATGATTTGACAAATTGAAAAAAAACAATATACAAATTAGTCATTTGCTCATCACACTTTCTTGCATTTGTCTGAGAGCACTAAAACTAATATACGGTATAACATTTCTCATTATCTGTAAGTAATTATTGAATAAAAAATTTTTAAAATAGTAGATAATCACAACAAAAATTATTTTTTGTAGTAGATAAAAACCATATTCCATTATTTTCATTGAAATCTTTTTTATCCCACTTACTGTTCTAAATCGAAATCCTTGAAGTATTTTTTAGATCATGAGTCACATTGTGTTTGAAAATTTTAATTGCAGTTTGAATGTTATAATTGACTATTTGTTAGTCTTCATTCAGAACAGGTTATATTTACCTATTTAAAGAGGTTTATTTAAACTTCTTTGTATCAACAATTTCAGTTTCTGTAATCAAATTGCAGTTTTTAGTGACTATACAAATATATTGGATCATAAATTTAAGGTGGGGATTCCACCTTTATTGTTAAGGAGGTTGCCATGACAATGGATTAAGATAGTTGATTGTTATTGATATTGGGATTGTCTAAGTGTTGATTTGATTTTAATGATATAAAAATATTTTATTAGTTTTGAAACTAATATAAGACCACCATATATTAAAACTTCTCAAGATATACAATTTTAATTTCACCAATCCAAACCAAACGAAATGATAGTTTGGGTGAAGCATTAGTTATAATCTTCTGAATTCTTATATCATTATTCAAAAGATGATCAAATTGTGACATCCATATTAATAATTATCATCATTATTACATAAAAGAACACAATTTCACTGATGTAAAAAGATGATCATATCAGTTTTTAAGTCCATATTTTATTTTTAATGTATCCAAAATGGAGATCCAAAGCTCCTCACTGACAAAGACCACAAGCCAGAAACTAGTCTGGGGATATTGGATGAGTAGGCACTAGATAGGGATTTTATGCACAAGCCTTCTTGAATCCATTGATTACTCTGGTTGGCACAGGATGGCACTACTGTATGGAGAGTTTTGCCTTGTTTAATAACAATTATGTGCTAGTAGTATAAGAGATGGTGATCATGTGATGTTTAGTAGATTCTGGTTATCTAAAATATCCAATAATCTATGCTGTAAATGCTTTAAATATAATTTCTCTATTTTCCAGTCTGATTTTTATTAAGACATATGCCATAACATGTCAAATATTTGAGTATTAAGGCATTTAAGTTTTAACAATAGTTTTTATATATATGGAATGTTAGTGAAGTCAATTCTTATGATAAGAAAAGATCAGTAACAACAGTCACATTTTCAATAACATTCTCAATCATTTCACTAATTTTGGGATATAGTTTGATGATTTTATCAAAACACATATTAAAATTTTCACAAAGGAAAAATTGATTTTTAGTTGGTGTTAACCAAATCTTTATTTTTCTGATGTTTGTGAATCTAATATTGATTCAATAGCACCGAGAAAGTGGACACTGGTGTCTCTATTCTAAACAATTTTAAATATCCTTAGCTTTCATAGATTAATCCCAGAATTCCACAATAAAAGATGCAAAAGTAGATATTACAGCACATCGAATATCTTGCAACCATCATTCTCACAATGAACTGCTCTTTTATAAACTTATAATTGGGTACCTAATCAATTAAACTTTCTCCTATGTAAAACAAGCTTCATTAAAAAAAGTTATATCACTATTAAACCTTTTACAAATGTTTAGCTGCTAAAACTGTCTTTTCCTAGATTCACATCTTGGAAAAGATCTTATTAATGAAGTTTGAATGAACATTGCTAATTTAAGAGAAAATGAAAACCTCTTAATTATCACTATTAATTTTTACTTTTACTATTACTACGCTATTTTTACAACTTAAATGAGCAATCTTTTATATGTAGCAACCTATCCAGATATTATCAAAGTCAAAATCATATGACTTTCTCATGTTTCTAATATATATATATATATATATGATAAACAAAACAAGTTATAAATTTTGTAACTTGCTATAGTTTGCATCTTATGATCACTAGATGGAGCTTTACCAATAGCCCACTATCAAGTTTTGTTTATATAAATACTGAGAGAGATAGAATTCAATATGTAGTCTTCCTACCCTTTACTGATGTGAGCCAACTAGCTCGAAACCATGGTTTAAAGGTTAGAGACAATTTGAAAGAGATATTGAATTCTATCTCTCTCAGCTATGTAAACAAAGCTTGATAGTGGGTTATTGGTAAAGCTCCATCTAGTGATCATATATATATATATATAAGTATGCAATCAAGCTAACTTAAGCTCAAAACCTAAGGATTTTTTTTAATAGCATAAAAGAGCAAAATGTTAATTGCTAGATGCATAAGAGCATTAGATCTAAGTTTGAATTTTAATTCTCACTGATAAAAAAAAAATCCTGAAACCAGTCTTGTATCCATTGATAACTCAAGATCATAGTAGATTGCTCTATAGAATAAAGAAAGTTGTTCGGTCTTAGTGAGATATTATTTTTTAACTACACTTCTAGGTCAGTCTATATCTGTGGTTGGCAAATAAAAGCTTAAACAAAGTTTATTAACCATACATTTATTTATTCAAGTGAAATTTCTTCCTCAAATTTGATTTAAAAGATTGTCAGTACTGCTTCCAAGCATTATCATTACTACAAATTCTTACTTGGCTATACCTGTCACTATCACTTTTTTTTTCAAAGTTGAGGGTCTTTATTTACTTAAGACATCCATATTACATAAAAATAGGGAATGAAATTCATATAATTACAAAGTAGAAATGTAGTAGCCCAAACACACAAATAAACCCAAATCATAGTTAATGAAGACGGATGAAAAGCAAGCCAGATTCCAAACATAAAAAAAGCTAAAATCAATAAAAGTAAAAAAGAAAAAGCTAAAGAGTTGAGAAAAAGATTACAAAAAATGAAAAAAATTCTATTTTTATGATGACTTCCATATACTTACAATGCAGATAAATGCCTATATTGATTATTCAAGATAAATAATCAAAACAGGCAAAACTCTCCATACAGTAGCGCCACTCAGTGCAAGCCAGAGTAATTAATGGATGCCAGAAAGCTTGTGCATAAAATAGGTATCTAATGCCTACTCATCCAATATTTCCAGACTAGTTTTTAGCTTGTGACTTGATTACTCTGGCTTGCACTGAGTGGCGCTAGAGAGTTTTGCCTGTTTTAACAGCTTGACAAGCATAAGAAATGGTAATTATGTGATAAATCCTCAAACTTGGTTATTTCACAATCCACTACATATGGTCACTATAAGTAGTATAGTTTTTAAAAATTTTATTATCAGTGCAGCCTTATCTCTTACTTAACCATATAACCTTTCATTAGCATTAAAATTCAGATAATACTCTAATCACTGCACATCATTTGATCAATAATTTTTGTTTGTATTCAGTTAGAGGTATCAGATACCTGTATCTTAAGATTCACATGAATTATTTAGTATTGTTACATTAACATTTCATTCTTCCAAAATAAAACTGGTTTGTACACTTTTAATACCTTGTGAGAGAATGAATAATATTGCCCCATAGAGATATCAGTTTTTTTAAATTTTTTTTATCAGTGAACCCTTTGTCCTAAATCTGACCATATGGCAGTCATTCACCAGTGCAAAATCCTGGATCACCTTGTCACTATGTATATATTTCATGGACAAATTTCATTCACCAGGTGAAACAAAGACATTGAACATCTATAAGTCCTCAACTGTGTTGACAGTTCAATTCTTTTCTATCATACCTTAATATCTTGTAGAAACAAGAATAATCATTATATTGAAGAGACATTTTCAAATTTTTTAAATTCCACATCCTTTGATTTTTATCTCAAACTCCACAATATATCAGATATCCAATAAACATTTATACATATATATTTATATTTAATGAGATTTATATAAAACCACTAAAACATCACATGATCATCATTTCCTATGCTTACACAAGCTGTTTAAACAGTAGTAAACTTTCCATACAGCAGTGAAACCCATTGCACCCATTGATTATGGCTTGCAGTAGGTGGCACTACTGTATGGAGAGTTTGCTTCTGTTTTAATGAGATTATCTAAAATTGATATTCTGTTTACTTGCTATTATATTTTTTCTGATCACTATCTAGATATCTTTCCCCCCTAAAGTATTAGATTAAAAAAATAAGTAGTAAATTAGTCTTTTGGATCTCATAGCAAACACAGATTCAATAAGTGAGAAACCTAGAACAAATATTGGTTTGTATTTTATGAATGACTGCCAAAAGTTAGTCTAATGACTAGCCGAGATTTTAATTCTAAATTCAAATATCATCACAATAAATGTGGTAAATGTGAAATGTTAGCTAAATTACCATATAAGTTGATTAGTTGGAAAATGGACATTATGGATTTTACTAGGTGAGCATAAATTTATTAGAAATTATAGACTCTAGTAATAAACATAAAATTTTAAAAGCAGTTTGTTTCATTTATTTCCAGAGCCATCTATTATTAGTTTAAGTTATCAATGATTACTAGATGGAGCATTATTACATTGATGTTCTAAAATTAGTTTATGACTTATTGTCTTTGTCAGTGGGATTTTGTACATAATATACCTCCACAAAACAACAGCTTTTTATTTTTATACTATCAAAATGATAGACTAATATTTTAAAAAAATATGCTTGCATATATAGTTGTATAGATCTGGAACTAAAAAATTTGTGTTTAATTTTCCACTTTTGATGAGGATGGTAAGTACTAACAAAACATCACATAAATATTTCTGCCTTAATAGTGTTTACATAAAATTTATAGGTTTGGAAGTAGTAGCTAAATGTTTGAAAAATTTTAAATGATTTTATATTAAATTTCCCTGACTGTGTTTCTGTCTGTGTCCACATTTTTGAATTTTTAACAATGAGATAAAATCTATTCTCATTTACAACTTGAGCCCACGTCCTTCTCCTTCCCAGGAGAACTCCTTAACAATTGAGCCAAGGGAAATATTACATTTCTATAATAAAATTTTGTTAATATTGATTTAATTCATACTTAATTAAATTAATTAAAATATGAAAATATATACCTGATGGAAATATTATATTTGTAAAATAAAACTTTGTTAATATTGATTTAATTGATACTTAATTAATTAAATTAATTAAAAAGCCAATACATAAATATTTTTACATAGTGGATGATCACATATTTAAATTTAGAATTTTTTTGTTAGAGGAATTATTTTTTATTTTCATGTCTTATTAAATTATAATTTTTATCAGATTTTTTTTGTAGTTTTAACCATTTTTTAAAATAATATGTAAATATAACTAAAAAGTAAAAAAATAATATGTAATTTTTAAAAAAAACAATAATGCTTTTATGTAAGTAGCCAACTACTAAGTAGCAAAACAGCAAAGTAATCAGCTTCTTGGTTAAGGGAAATTGCATAAATATTGTCATTTCACAAAAGCATTTGAGGCTCAAATAAATCTAAAAAATCAAAAAGACCTCAAATGCTTTTATGAATTCCTAAAATTTTCAGTTGTTTTATAACAAATCTAGATTTTTAAAATCTAATTATTCAAAAATGGCAAATTAACCAAAGGCAGATTACTTTATCATTTTTTTACTTTTTAGTCAGCTATTTACATAAAAGCATTGCTTAATTTTATTATTATTTTTCCATTCTTGTTTTATTCTTTAGCTTTAAAAAAAAGCAAAATACCTATTTACTGACCAGTGTAGGTTTTGGAAAAAATTTCACTCAGCCTGGATTTGAATACCAGGATATTTATAAGGAAACTGCAGTAATAAACAATAAAAAACTTTTTAATACATTTAACACATGAAATTACAATTATTAGAGCATTACGAATATTTCATTTCTATTATATATATTTAAAAAAATCTTGAAAAGACGATTAATTCACTTTGATATCACAATATCAGATAAATAAATTTCTCTCTAGAAGTAGTACCTTTAACAAAAGTGTTTCTATTTAATATATTCTTGAATATTTAATTATTTTATTTATGACAGTCAATAGATGCTAGATATATTCATAGTTTTTTAAATAGTTATTTTGCAATTTTTGATTGATACTAATTGAGTGGATCTTATTTGACATAGCTCTACCTTTTAAATTTATGGTTGGGATTCTGAAATAAAATTCATCACATATTTTTATATTGTCATAATATTAGCTCTGCAAATATTAGATTTACCTTACTTATTTTACAAAGTGTGTGTTTGAATTTTGTTGTGATGCTATGCCTTTTTTATTAGTTAAAGAAAAGTAAAATAATCTTTTAATAACCTACAGCAAAACAATATCTTTTCAACAGCTTTTTAAAAAGATATTATTAACAAAGTTAGCTATTAATAGGTTTCCATTTTTTATTTTATTCTCAAATTAATAATAATTACATACTCACTTATTGGTCAATTTTATAAGACTAATTAGGTTGTCTCTGAATCAATTATTTTAAAAAATCTAAATCTGTTTAATCCAACCTGGATTTGAATCCAGACTATGACCATAATAGATGTATACACTGCCACTATGCCATAATGCTTTTTCATCAGCGTCACTCCTCTGCATAATTTTGCACAGTGATATCTCAAGATCAGTGCTTGAACCTCTTATGAATTCCCAAATAATAAATCATCATCATCATCATTTTCAACCATTATCAATTCATAGCAGGATGAAAATCTTTCTAAACAGAATCGAATTTCTTTAATCCTTGATCTCTCTTGTCCACAATACATCAGCAAACTTCCTTATTTCATTCATCCATCTCACATGTGGTCTTCTAGGTCTTCTACAATTCTTTATGATCCCATTTAATACTTCAACTGTATGTCTATTATTGTCTCTTCATGAAATATGTCCAGTCCAACTCTATTTCAGTGACATCAGTCATGTATCGTTGTTCTCTCATTCATATATTGTTTTTAGTATTTTATTTTACTTCTAACATACATCTCAACAAAATTCATTGAGTAATCTGAAGTTTTTGAATAGTTCTTCTGTTAAGTACCCAAGTCTCAGATCCATAAATAAAAACTAAGCAAACCCATCCATACCAAGTACTTAATCTTTGCCTAAAGGTTTGTGATGATGGTATTTTGGATGTGATAATATGTTTGGATTATTTCCATCATCTATTAAATGTTGAATGTCTAGAAAAGTTTAAACTTCATTTAAACTTTTCCAAATACAAACAACTGTTAAGTTAGTAGATTACACACGTTAGTAGGATTGTTTGATAACCTGTATTATCTACTAACTTATGTGTTATTACTAACAGTTGTTTGTATTTGAAAAAGTTTAAATAAAGTTTAAAATTTTTTAAACATGATGATGAAAATAGTCCAATGTATTATTACAGTAAAACATATCTATTAAAAATCTTCTGTTAAATGAATAGTCATATATTTTTTTAATATTATTTCTACCACAATCACTCCTTCTACTTTTAATTCTATGATTTTTTTCATCCATTATTTTTCTATCTGTATTAATAATCTAAGGCAGGGGTCCCCAACCCTATGCCGTGGGCACCATGGCGCCCGCAGACCATTTTACGTGTGCCCGCCGCTATCCGAACACAATAAAAAATTATTTATTTGATACAAATAAATTCAATTTTTTAATTTTTTTATAAATTATTGTATTATATTGTAATCAAATTATAGGGCATACTATAATTTTACAGCTAAAAATATAAACGTTAATTATATGTTAAAATTTTATTTTTGAAATAAATATTTTTTTGTACATTATGTGTATTATTAACAATATCCAACTATAAATTTACATTGAAAAAATAAATGGTGCCCGCCACCTGGCCGGTATTATAGAATGTGCTCTTAAGAGCAAAAAGGTTGGGGACCCCTGATCTAAGGTATTTTTAGTTATTTTTCTAATTTAAGATTACCAATCTTTGTTTTCTTCTCCTAAGAAAATCTATTGACCATTACTTTAATCTTTTTAGCATTTATCTTTAATCTTCCTTTTTTACTTTCATCTGATAACTCTTGCCAGATTTCCTGAAGCACTATTTACAAAAAAAGAATATTATCTGCAAAATCTAGCTTACTTAAATAATTTCCATTTATTTTTACCCACAAAATACTTGTAAAATGAATACAAAAAGTTTTCGAGATATGGAATCATTGCTAATGTATTTTGATAAATAATCTTCAGAATATTTCAGGTATATATCTTGACAATGAATAATATTTCTGTAGTATAATTTTCATTACAGAGCGATTATTAATTAAACGGATAATCTCAGACTTAATAAATGAGTAATAAAAATTTATTAACATCTTTATAATCTATTGTTTAAATGACTATAAAATTGCTTATATCTTTTTATAATCTATAAATCCAAAGCATAATTGCAATTAATATTCATCGATCGTTTCTAAAACTTCTATCATAATATGTGATGTAATGTAGTGTGGCTTCTCCTTAAACGGAGTCAAGAATCTCTCAACAATTATGCCCAGAGAAACCTATCAGCCATTTTATTTTCCATTCCCCAGTCTACATTTTCCCATATTCTGTTCCATTCCATTTCCATACAATAGTGCCACCCAGTGCAAGCCTTAGTAATCAATGAATATAGGAAGGTTGTGCATAAAATCCCTATCTAGTACCTAGTCATTCAATGTCTGTGGATTAGTTTTTAGCTCATGGCTTTTATCAGTAAGAAACTTTGGATTCTAGTATACTTCATCTAGATCTTAATATCTAATGCAACTCTCCAGCATCCACCTTTTATCTATTTGATTAGCTATAAAGTTAGAAGCCCAAGATGAAGACACAATAATATTTTTAATTTAAGCTCATTCACTTGTATAGTCAAAGAGATCTGAACTCAGTTCAGCATCTATGCATTGTGGTGTCTTTGGTTTTTCATAAACCATAGCCACTATTATCCTATGAATAGTATAGATGTAAAACCATCAAAAATTGTGATCACCATTTTATGTGTATACACAGGTTCTTTATAACAATAACAAACTCTCCATACAGTAGTAGCCTATTCATCCACTACTCCCAGATTAGTTTCTAGTTCCTCACTGATGAAAACCACATATAAGAAACTAGTCTAGGGATATTGAATGAGTAGGCATTAGATAAAATTTTTTATGCACAAACCTTCTTGCATCCAATGATTACTTAATGCTTGAGCTTGGTGGCACTACTGTAAGAAGAGTTTGATGGTGATTTGACTGCCTTGCTGTGCTGATGTGGCTGATTTGTTCTGCAAGATAAGAAAGTTTTATATATCATCTGGAAAATTTTTCATTGCTGAAGAATACTCGCTTAGTGAGTGGATGAAAAAAAAAATGAAGTGCAGAGAGATAGATTTAATTGGATTTGGGAAGATCGAAAAAAATATTGCTAATATTTGGAAAGTGATTCGATATGCCATTTTAAATATAAAAGAAGAAAATTTTGCCTTGTGAGGGTGTAAAGTTTTAAAACTAAGTCATATATAAGATTAGTCAGTTTTTAGTAGGTCTGCTTAAAAAGTTTTTCAATTTAAGAGAATGATTTATTTGTAAAAAAAGGATAACGTTTGAGATGTAAGATTAGAGAGCAGGTGTTTATCAATTGCCATCTAAAAAAAGTTTTTTTACTTTTGTATAAAGAGATTTGAAGGGTGGTAGAAAAATCATAAATTTAAATATAGAGTAGGGGAATTGAAAAATAAGGAAATATGTATTGCATTTGTATCCCACAATATATATATATATGATGATGGTCAGAAGGAAATTAGGTGATCTTTGGTAGAGGGTATCATATATAATGTCTTCCATTTGAAATGCTTAAATAAGACTAAAAAAGGATGTAAAATGTGTGTGGTTGGGTAGATTATGTATAAATGTGATAAAATAGATGAGAAAATGGTTTGTAAGTATAGATAGTTGAAAGAAAAAGTCAGGTGAAATGGAGGGAAAATAGAGTTAAGGAATTTAGAATACAGTATATTTAGTGAAGTGACAAGAAATATGGATAACAAAATAAATAATACAATGGAGATAGTTAGGCAAAGAATAAGTAAGATAGAGAAAAAGGTAAAGGATGTAGAAGTAAAATTAAAAGTGTTAGACATGAAGTGTGAGCAGATTAAGAAATTAATGAATAGCAATGATAAGGAAATCCAGAAGGTGGAAGAGAATGTTACAGATGAAGTAGGGAAAGTAAACTATGAGACAGTCTTGATAGGGCACTTTCTAATTAGAGAATTTGGAGTTGTAATTGCAAAGGAAAATAGAAATGGGATATGTAAGAGTATTTTACCTGGAGCTAGAATTAGAGACATTATAAATAAGGTAAAGAAACAAGGGAGTAGATATGTTTATGTTATGATAGAAACAAATAATTTGTCAGGACCATTGGAGAGAGTAATGGATGAGTATAAAGAATTGATTAGTAATTTGAATAATATTAAAAAAAGAGTATGAATAGTTGGATTACTACAAAGATTTGAAAATAGGCATATATTAGATAGGGCATATTCTATAAATGAGAGAGATTGAAAAAAATATGCAAGAGAAATAATGTTATGTTTGTGGATGTGTGGGATTTTTTTATTAATAAGAAGGAGTTATATAGTAAAGATAGATTGCACTTAGGAAAGCAATGAAGTGAAGCATTACGGTGTTTGATTTATAAAAAAATATTATAGTTCAGGAAACTTATAAGGGGGGGTATAATTTTAAATTACGAGTTATCAAAAAGAAGGTTAAGAATGGGTGGGATGTAAGAAGTAAATAAAGGGCAGCTGATTTAGATATAAATGTAAATGTGAACAGGTAATGGATCTGTAAAACTAATGATAAACAAGCTAATTGCAAATGTAAGAGAGAGGAAAGAGTAAAAAAAATTTATAAAAGGGTAGTAACAAAAAAAAGAACTGTTAAAATTGGATGTTTGAATATGCAAGGTGGCAGGAGACCAGAAAAGTGGAATTAAACAAAGGAGTTAAAAATAAAGGGCTTGAGATATTAGCAGTAGTGGAAACCCATCTAAGAAAATAAGAACATACACTGGAAGATTTAGATAGCACCATTTAAATAGAAAGGAAAAAGAAGAAAGGGTGTTGGTACAAGGGTTATATCAAAAAATATTTAAATACTGTAAAGTGTCAAGAACATTTGAAATAAGGTTAGGAAGACAAGAATGGATAGTGGCTATAACATACATGGCCATAGGAGATAATCAAACTATAATGGAGTTGACCAGCAGCATATATGAATGCCTAGTTAAGGATATACAGAGTTTCAAAAAAAGGGGGAGAAAATAATAGTTATAGGTGATATGAGTGGGCATATTGAAGAAATTGGTAATATTGATAACAAGAATGGACAGATGTGATATGTTGGACTTTTTCCATCATCTATCAGTAAATCTTGAATGTATGGAAAATTTTAAACTTTACTTAAGCTTTCCAAATGCAAACAACTTGTTAGTAATAATACATAAATAGACAGTACAGGTTAGTAATTATACAATGTTTTGAGTAGTATTATTTTCCACTCTTCTTCGGGTGTTGCTGGCCTGAGTAGTGACAGTATTCACATAGCTCACTTGGCTAGAGCATTCACCTCAAATTTGATATTTGAGAGTCTAAAGATGGTAGTTCAACTCCTATGTGAATACTGTCACTGGTTAGGCCAGAAACACCTGAAGAAGAGTGGAGAATAATACAACTCAATCTATTTGTTGGTTATTACTAACAAGTTATTTGTATTTGAAAAGTTTAAATAAATTTTAAATTTTTCTATACTATAACAGTCCAAAGAATATGATGACTTAATGTATCTACACTACAGTGCGCCACTAGGCATTTGAACCTAGAAAATTTATATAGTAAGCAGATACATAAGTTTAAAAAAAAAAAATTTTTTTATTTTATATATTTTGATTCCGACCGTTAGCCCATTGTCACTAGCTCAGCAGAGTAGTAGAGATTAAATAATAATAATATATATTATCAAAATATATTAATATTTTTTTTTAAAAAAAGAATAAATAAGCCACTGCCAGTAATAACACACAACAACATTTATTTAAACATATATAAGATTTAACATTATTTTTAGTATAACTTTTACTTTATCATTTAACTTACATTTTAACTTAGTTTTTAGAATTTAATTTACATTTTAGCTCTTATAAGTTCACACAGATGAGTTTAATAAAAGTTTGTTTTATAATGTTGAGTATAGATAGGCTACATAGATTACACAGTCAAAAACATTTCAAAATAAACATAAACAATCAAAATATAAAGTCATTGATGAAATTTCAGAGGAAAATTTACAAGAAATCCAATGGCATTCATCATAAGATGCCGCATTGATACCAATAACTTAAAAGACATCTGAATAAATACATTTTAGATACTCATCATAAGATATCATTATTTACCGAATGTCTATATAGTTTAATCAAATATGAAAACCAAAAAACATAATTAACCATAAACAAATCTATGCAAGCGTCTATACCTAACTTAAATTTAATGCATTTAAATAATTTTTACAATATTAATAAAAATAAAAAAAATAAAAATGGAAATGATTTTTTAAAAAAAAAATACATTCAATAAAATAATAAATAATTTAATCAGATAGGAAATTCTTCTATTTAGAATATTGAAAAGTTTAGCATTTAGAATTCTTTTCATTTAGAAATGTTCATTAATTATATATTTCTTACATTTAGAAAAGTTCATCTTTAAACCTTTGCCATTTGGGTTCCAGTATTAATTGTCCTGACGTCCTGGGGAGACCAGTATGCTGTTGGCCATTTTACTGATTCATCCAGAGGTCTTTTACTTTAGCTGGTCCTCAATGTAAAAAACGATTGGTCATTTCTCTTTTTTTTTTTTTAGCAGAACTGAAGGGATTGAAGAGTGCGTCTTTTCAATCCCTTCTCCTTCAACTCCGCACTAACACATATCACCACTGCTATCACACATCTCTCCCAGCTCTTTCTTCCTTACTAAAATTTATTTTCAAACTTTTTCTTTTTATATTAAACTTTCGGATCCAATGGGCATCATCGATGGTGATGGTCTTTTCGCTGAGGTCCTATTTTCCGATGGATTTCTTTCATTGGCCATTCTGTTCCTATTGTTTTTCCTCTCCTATCTGACCTTTGCTTATACATTTTAAATGCCCAAGGGCTAGTTTACGTTTACCTAATTAAAACAATCATTTCCATTTTATGATTAATTAATTTGTTTTCCAAACTTAAAGATATATTTTTATCTCTAAATCTTTTTAAGTTTTTGTTGAAGATTTATTTTTAAAACTTTTTCCTTTTTTTTTAAAATAAAGTTTCTTTTTTAATTTCTCATCTGTGCGATTATATATATATTAGAGTTTAGATGATTTTTAATTTTCAATTTTTTTTTAAAAACAAGTTTTTTTTGTATTTGCGAACTTTATATTTTAATTTCATGTTTAATCAAAAAATAATGTAACGGCGTATGTGCCCGTTACAATACATTTAACATTTACTGATAGATGATGGAAATAATCCAATGTATTATCACAGTTAATATACCACTACTAAATATCTTCAGAGAAAGAATGGACAGCTTTTTGAAATTTTTTTGTCTAAGAGTAAATCTGAGCATTGAAAATTTATCAAATATTTATGAGGGGAAATAGATATGGTCTAGAAATAATATATTTCACACAAAAGATTATGTATTAGTAGAGAAAGAGGGAATGAATAAAGTAAGAAAAATGAAAGTGTTTGATAGTGAAGAAAGAGTATGTAATAGTGGTTATAATTTTTTTATAATGGAAATAGTTAGTAATGTGATGGAAATACCTAATGAAAGTAGAAAGGACAATGAAAGATATGGATGGGCAAATAAATGATAATAAGTTAGAAGAATATAAAATAAAAGTAGAAGAAATCATGGAAGAGTTTATTGGGAATGAATATAAGGACTGGTTTGATGAAGTAGAAAAAGTGGCAAATAGGGTTTTAGGTGAAAATATTCAGAAGAATAAACATAATAGAAAAGTGAAAATTAGTAAAAGTGTAAAAGAGAGGAAAAAAGCATGCAGAGAATATAAATGTGCTATTAAAAGCAAAGAAAGTGAAAAAGATGTTAATATTAAATGAGAAAACCATTTTAAAAAAAAGTTAGCTAAAATAAATAATTATATAGAAAGAATGAAATTAAATAGTAAATTATTAGAGGTTATTAATAAAAGTAGAAGGGATGGAGTAAAAAAAATTGGAAATATATTAAAAGAAGAAATGTAGGGGGAAAAGAAATAGTATTACTAAATGATGAGAAAAAAGAGTGTAGCTCTAGAGAAGAATTAGAGACAATCTTAAATAAGTATGTAATGGATATAGAAAAGATGTTATATGTGAAGGACAGAGTAATAACAAACATAAAGCACATAGTATGGGAAATATAGGACTTACAGAAAATTAATTGAATGAAGCAGGGAAGAAATTGAAAAGTGAAAAGGCAAGAGCTTTAGATAGATGGGCAGCAGAGATGCTTATGAATTTGGGAAATATGGCAAAATTAAATCTATTATCATGTTTTAATAAGATGGTATAGAAGACAGAATTTCCAGGTAGCTGGAATAATACAAGAATAAGGCTTTTATTTAAAGGAAAGTGCAAGAACCATAGAGAGTTAAACAAATTATAGACTAATACTGATAACATCAGTGTTATATAAAGTTTTTGCATATATGGTGGCTGGAAGGGTAGCAAAATGGATGGAAGAAAATAATATAGTGAGAGAAATGCAAAGAGATTTTAGATCAAATAAGCGTATAGGAGATAGTTTATTTATAGTCATACATCTTATAGATATGAGTAGGAATAAAAATAGAAACATATATAGTCTTTATAAATACAAATTTGGGAATGAATGAAGCTTTAATGAATCTTATTAAGAGATTATATGAAAATAATTACATTTATCAATTAGGAAATATAGAACTAGAGTTAAAAATGAAGTGGGTCTAAAGCAAGGATGCCCTTTGTCACCTATTTTGTTTTTGTTATATTTGAGAAAAATGGAGAGAGCAATAGAAAAACTAGAAAGAGGGGTAGAAATACTATTAATAGATGACAAGGGAATATATAATCAGGTCTTTTATTTGCTGATGATATCTTCTTGTGCACAGAAAGTAGGAAAGATATGGAAGTTATGCTGAAGACATGTGTAAAGGTGAGCAAAGAGAAGGGGATTAAACTTAATGAAGAAAAATCAAAAGTAATGATGATAAATACTGGGGGGAAAAAAGATAATTTTTATTGGGAGATATAAAGTTAAATGTGGTGAATAGATATAACTAGTTGGGAATCATCTTAAGTAATCAAAGAAATTGCTTGGATTAATGGTAGAAAAACTGATAAATGAAGCAAAGAAAAGAAAGGTACTGATAAAGAAATTAACAGTGTTTTCATATAATTAATATGATGTAGCAAGAATTGTATGAAAAGGAATGGCAGTAGCAGAGTTAACTTATCACAACAATGCATTATGTGTTAGCAAAGGGGTGTTAGATTAGAAAAAGTACAAAGAAAAGTAGGAAAACATGCATTAGATGCAAATGTGTGGATGGCAAAGGAGGCAATTCAAGGAAAAATGGATGGGCAAGTTTTTTATATAAGAGATGCAAAAAGCAAAATGAAAATGTTTGCAATTTATGGATAGTAAGAGAATAGCCAAAATAATGTTTAATTGAGTTACAGTAAAGACAGGCAACAAGTGATACAGAAGATTTGTATAAAGACTTTATGTCAGTATACTTATACAAAAGATAGGACGATTGTGTTAGGATAATTGTTAAGTATTATAAGGCAAAGAATGTGATAGAATAGATGCATTCATAAAAAGTAGGGAGTTGGAGAAATGGAGAAATAGTATGGAGAGTAAAAAATGCTTAAATATATATAAAAGTAAACAGAATATTGGGTGCGAATTAGTTTACACTAATAGCAAGGAAAGTAGTTTATTCTTTAAGGCTCGAACAGGATTGTTAGCAACAAGAGAATATAAATGGCAGAATGTGTGTAATTTAGTCTGCAAATTATGTAAGGAAGGCATGGAAACTATTAGATACCTGTTAATTGAATGTAAAAGCTTACAAGCAGAAAGAGTACAAACAATGAAGTTGTGAGAGAATAAATATAAACAAAGTGTGTTCTTGGTTTTTATGCCGGGTTTGGAAAAAGATAAGGGGAATCTTGATATAAAGGCCATAAAGTGGTCAAAGATAATGTTGTGGAAATAGAATAGAGCAGGATAGAGAAGACTATGGGAAAAACTTAGGATGGGAAATGGAAAGGGAAGGGAAGGTGGCTAGCAGATTTTCTCTAGGCATAGTGGCTGAGAGATTTCTGACTCCAATAAAGGAGAAGCCATAATGCATCACATTATGTGTGTAAGCATGTGAAATGGCAATCACGTGATGTTCTGATGATTTTATAACTTCTATCATTATTTTGGATGTGATCACTATGAAAAGCACTTTTAATTTTTATTCATTATGATCATCATCAACCATTATCAATCCACTGCAGGATGAAGGTCTCTCCAAGTTCAATCCATCTCCTCTGATCTTTAGCTTCTCTTCTCCACATCACCCCTGCACACTTTCTTATTTCATCCATCCATCTCACATGTGGTCTCTTTCTGGGTCTTTTACAATAAATTCATTATTAACTGCATAAAGAATCAATTTATTCATTTGAATCAATTATCAGATATTTTAGTTTTTTTGTGAGTGTATTTCAACCTTTTAAAATACAGTACCGTATTTTTAGTCATCTGCGTTGATTGGTATTATTTAGATCGATAAAGACACTTATTTTAAACCATCAATTATTTTTATTTAGGACACTTTAAAATGCTAAGATTTCTTAGATTACAGTGAACAAAAAAAATGTCTTTTGCTCCCTTTACTTTAACAGCTTCTTAATTCATTTTTATTGATATTTTAATCATCGCAGTAATTTATTGAATCTACTATATTTAATATTATATATTGTTTATAATTTTAATTACATATTAACAATAATTTTTTTCATATTGTATAATTAGGTTAGATCATCGCCATTTTGAAATCTGTAATCATTTAGATACGCAGACTTAAGATAATAAACATTGAGATCATTATTAGTCTTGAATATTCGTTTTTAGTTCTCCCAGGGCAGAAATGAAATTTAACATTTTTTCCAAATCAATGCATTTATTAAAATACTTTTAATTAATTACATTTGGATTTGATAAAATGGATTTGACAAGTACTGATAAAATATGAGATTATCCTTGAAGACGTAACATACTGTTTCATGTAATTAAATTTAAATACAGTTTATATATTTGAAAATAACAAATCATAAATACCATGTTTAAAATACAATTTTAGTAATATTATTTGTAAGAATTGTTTGGTGTTCAACTATTTACAGTTTTAATGCAATTTAAATGTTTGTTTTAAAATCATATTGTTTTTTTTTTTAATTAAAAAAAAGAAAATTTATTTTTGATTACAATTCAAATATATAGTGTATTTAACATGGTGCATCTTTGATTAAAATCAGAGATCGGTTACAAAGAAGGTAGCTTTAAAATGTCTTGGTTTCCAAGGTGGTCCCTCATCATCTGGGAAATTGCAACTGGCCCAGGTGTCTCGATGCAGCCATTCCGGAACCAGCAATCTATTTCTTTTTTTAATATCAGTAATGATTGATATAAAAACTTTCTGTGTACTGTGACTCACCCGATTGATCACAAGCTTACACCTGGTGAGCCACACAGCAAACAATAGAAAGATAGCCATTCTAATTCTGGAAGATGTGGTACTTTTTAATGTCTTGCTAAGCGCTAACACGTCTTTGTTATTGTCAGTAACACTGCTGACAATGAGAGATCTTAAGGGCCCCAGGGAAGGGCATTTGTAAAATAGGTGTGGCATTGTTTCTTCATCAATCTTGCATAATTGACACAAGGAATTGAGCCTGTGATAGCTTCTCTTCCAAACCAGAAAGTGACTTGTACGTAAGAAGATGAGGTTAAGCAAAGTCCACATATTTAGTCTCGAGCTGTCAGAGTCTGGATTTTTGGATTATCAATTTATTGGTAAGTCCAAGTTCTGTAGGAATAGCACTTTGTGTAGGGTATACTAATTTATATATCTCCCAATAGCTTCTAATGTGATCAGGAAATAATAAATAAGAATAAATTGTACCTGAAAAATCAGACAAGAGTATAACAAATGTAATGTTTCTTTGCCACATCTGGACTTTTAATATGGCTATATTTACTAGGTAGTAACTGCATTCCTTCTCTAATAATGTTGATAATTAATCAATCGATAAAATATCATTTAAGCAAATAGTTGATACAAATATGCTATTTAAATCTGAATATCAGTACGCTACTTTATTTTACTAATAATTTGTAAATAATTTGGAGATAGATTGGAGAGTTACAAATATCTGTATTGAAAATCAAGATACTATTTGTAGCACTCAAATGTCACATGACTTCCTGAGCAATTAAGCATTCATTTAATATTTTTAATGATTTCACAATAAAGTGAATGTAGTACATATTTTATATTAATAACCTGATTAATATTTAATCATTAGTCAAGCATTGGTGGCCTAGTACCCTAGCATAGCTGCTTTCTAAGCAGTTATTCTGGGGTTTGCTTCCTGGTCAACACTTTGATCTATATATATATTTAGTCATTGAGAATATATTATTTGTTCCTGTGATAATTATTAGATATATACATTTTTTGTTATTTAACTCATATATTAGATATACATTCTAAAAAGGACCAATAAATAGGAGTTGCCATTATGCTTTGGATTCGTAGATTATGATAAAGCATTTGATTTTATAAGTATTTCGTGATTAAAGCATTGGATCATCAAGATATAGACCCAGCTTATTATCATATTCTGAAGAATATTTATAAAAATGCAATAGCAATAATTAGATTACATAATTATATTAAAAAAAATCAACATTGAGAAGGAAGTATGACAGGATGACTCCATTTTTTGTGGCTTAAAATGGGAAGCTAAGGAAATAAAAGTAAATGGAGATTATTTAAGTCATCTAGATTTTGCAGGTGATGCAGTTGTTTTTGAAAATAATGGTTTAGAGCTTTAAGAAATGTTGCTAAGAGTTATCAGATGAAGGTAAGAAAGTAGGATTAAAGATTATATTTATATATTGGACTATTTCCATCCTCTTATATAAGTGTTGAAAGTCTTTAAAAAAAAAAAAAAAAATTAAATATTCCAAATACATTTAATTGTTAATAATAGCACACAGGTTAGTATATGCATTCCATCATCTAATATAAGTGTTGAATGTTTTTAGAAAAAATTAAGTTTATTTAAATATTTTAAATATATTCAACTATTAGTAATAGCACACAGGTTAGTATAAATTAAATTTGGTTGGAGTGCTTTTGATAAAAATAATACAATATTAAAAGGAAATATTTCTAATTGATTGAAAAGGAAGGTTTTTAATAAATATATTACCACTTCTTGCTTATGGTTCTAAGACTTGGACACTTAATAGAAGAGCAGTACAGAGACTTCAGACCACTCAACAAAGTATGGAGATGTATATACTAAGAATAACAAAGGAATGGAAAATGACATATATGGGTGGGAAAACAAACAAGTGTTACCGAGATCATTGGAAAAATTAAGAGATTGAAGTGGAGTTGGGCTGAATATATTGCTAGAAGAAATGATAATAGATGAACAATTGGAATCTTAAACCAGATTCCAAGAGATTGTAAATGACCCAGAAAGAGATCACATGTAAGATGGATGGATGAAATAAGAAAGTATGCAGGGTTGATGTGGAGAAGAGAGGCTAGAGATCAGAAAAGATGGATTGAACTTGGAAAGACCTTCATCTTGTAGTGGATTGATAATGATTGATGATGATGATAATATTTTCATTATATATATGAATGAACTTATTTTTTAAAATAAAACTACTATAATCAGGGGGAAAATGTGTTCTAAAGAATAAAAATGAATAAATTCTCATTTTAATAAATTATTCGAAATAATACTAAAAATTTAAACATAAAGCCAGTTATCACTGAAACAGCTCAACCATCAAAAACTACCTTTGAAAAAAAAATTACAATATCATAACTAAATCAAAGTCATTAATTACTCAATAGTTCAACTGAAATATCTTTTCTTGAAAATTAAAAAAAAAAGCATTTTATTATCCTCTGCAAAGATATCCTTTTTTTTTTTATGTGTCATAGCATCGGCCGGAAGCGAAACCGCAAATCCGGGACAACTGCTTGTTAAGCAGCTGTGACCTATCGACCACCAACGCTGGACAAAGATATCCATTTTTTGAATATAAGAAAAATCACTTCATGCAAACAGGGAAATAATTACTGTTAATTATCAATGCTTAAATAAAACAAATGTTGCATTAATCAAAATAAACCATCTTTGCCAAATAATTGTTACATTTTCATTTACCATTGTCAAACTTCCTCCACTCACAACTTATACGAAATTTATGTTTAAAACATTTTCAACACTGTCAGTGCTTGCTCAGTTGAATGATTTCAATACTAATGATGATGATGGATTTCTAGTAACTAATATGCATGGTTAAATCAAAAACTATGATTGCATCTTGTTCCAATATTTGTAATAGGTTCAGTTACAGGTATAAATTAATAGCAGAAGATTAGTGATTTCTGGGGTTTTGGTGACCTTAAACTCCCATTTCAATTGCTGAATTGTTTCATGATATTTATTTTAACAAGATTTGTTTTTATACTGTTAACCAGATCGATTAAAGGTTTGTATCTACTTTTACAGCTTTATAACTACTTAGAATTTAATTTATTGGGCTCAGTCATTACAATATATTGATTCTGGCACTCATGGTTTTGGGACTCAAATTTGTTATGAATTCCCGAACAATGAAATCATTACCTTTTCTTATAATACAAGTAAAGAGTACAGAAAACACTAAAAGGATACTCTTATGCTTTTAAATATAGATTTTCTGTCAAATAAACATTTTAAAAATATTATATAAAAATTCAGATGACAAATATTTAATGGAAAACAATGGTTACCAATATGTCTTTTATGGCAACAAAAATGTATAAAGTATTAATTTGAAAAATGTAGAAGAATACAAGACTTGCTTTTCAGTTGTTGAATATTTTGTTAAATTTTCATAATCATTATCCTGTATGCATAGTCACACTATTTTTATTTACACATGTCTTAAATATTTTGCTTTAGTCTGTGGGCTAGAAACTTCCAAGCATTAAAAATAAATAATAATTGAACAATTAGTTGCTCAGGAGGTCATGTGATAATCAAACATTAGAACTGATAGATTGAGATTCATTCAAGAAACCTTTAAGTCTTGAGTTTGATATTCTATTAGAACCCCAAATTGCATTGGGTAATAATTATTTTATAACTCTCAGGTAACTCAGACAATACATAGGCAAATACTATTATTGATTTCCATATCAATTACCATATTAACCATCAGTAACTATTTAATTACATGTTTCTTAACCTATCCAATGAACCAGGCTATAATAAAATTACAAGACACATTTTTGATTGTAATAATTGATTTAAAACAGAGTCAACCACTTTAAACTGCCCAGATTCTGTTACAAATAACAGATTCTCTAAATAATATTAAAGGAGATACAACCGAATGAATAATGTGCAAAAAAGCTTAATTTTTCTAAAATTCAACATTCCATAGCTATGATTAATATATGAGAGACTTATACATATAACATCCACTTCATACACATCTGAAAATGACAAATGATTTTCAAAATGCATTTCAGGATGAACCAGCACTTTTCAATTGGCCCAAAACACTACTTATCACATGTCTTCATCATCTTTATTTAGTATTCACTAATATCTTAGAGTCAACCTTTTGTCAGTGAGGAATCTTAGATCTGAGAGCACTTCACTTAGATCTGCATTGAGTTGCACTACTGTGTGGAAATTTTTGTCTGTTTTAATTCAAGATGTAACAATACTCCTTAAATATATTAGGCAACCTTTTTGAAAATATTCAAAATGTACACTTATCAGTTAAAGATATTTTAGAAATCTTGCATGCCTAATCCAATATTAAGCTTTTCACAAAAACAAAATGAATAGAAATAAGTGGTATGAATCACTCACAGAGAGAGAAGTGTGTTAGGTGAGAGCTTTGAAGAACTTGCAGAAAAGATATGCTCCTTAATCTTACATCAAATTCATTTTCAAACTACTAAATGACATTGTATCAACATTGACTTTCTTAAACAGAAGACAAAGTATGAATTGGGAGCCTATCTGTATATTGTGAAAGAACAAAAGGGAGACCTATTTACATTTGTTACAAAACTGTAATTATTTAAACAAATAAATACAAAAAAGAGATATTAAACATTTTCAATCACATAACACGTTGATTTGAGAGCCTGCATTAAAAAAATATGATCAATAAAATGTAATTTGAACTTCATTAGAAAATAGAATAAATATTTTAACAGATGCCTTAAGATATCTTCTAAATCTATCGGAAGCAATTTAGTCAAGCAGAGAGTGTTTTGTATAAAATCTGATAGTAAAAATTTTTTAAAATTAAGTCAAGCATTGTTAGCCGAGAGGTCAGTGCAGCCACCTTGCAAGCAAGCAGTTGGTTGCAGACGGTTGTTGTGAGTTTGCCTCTGGCCGATGCTACGACATATGGAAAAAAAATTTCTTAAATTAAAAATGATATGGACTCAAAACTAAGAACTGATAAACTTTGAGTAAAGTTTTGAAAGAAGATTAAAAAAGAAATAAAGTGTTATAAAAATCAATCTTATAAGTATTTAAACAAGGCAAAACTTTTCATACAGTCAGTAGTGCCACCCTGTGCCAACCAGAGTAATCAATGGATGCCATAAGGCTTGTGCATAAAATCCCTATCTAGTGCCTACTCATCCAATATCCCCAGACTAGTTTTTGGCTTGTGGCCTTTGGCAGTGAGGAGCTTTGGATCTGAGAGCACTGCACCTAGACCTTAGGATATAATGCAACCCCCCAGCAGCCACCTTTTAACTTTACTTAACTACAAAACTATGAGAATGAAATTGAAAACACAATAATATTTTCAATTTAAGCTCAATAGCTTATATAGTCATCTGGATCTAGACTCAGTTCAGCACCCATACATTTTGGTATCTTTGACTCTTTAACAACCATCGGCACCACTATTCTATTAGGAAACTAGTCTGGGGATATTGGATGAGTAGGCACTAGAAAGGGATTTTATGCACAAGCCTTCTGGCATCCATTGATTACTCTGGTTGGCACAGGGTGGCACTACTGCATGGAGTTTTGCCTTGTTTAATAACAATTAAGTGCTAGTATAAGAGATGGTGATCATGTGATGTTTAGTGGTTATAAGTATCTAATTGTAAACAAAAACAAATGTAAATAATGCATTCTGGTTTAAGTTATTACTTTAATAATAAAACATTTCAATTGTTTGATTGTGATTTCAATTCCAGTTTGCATAATCTAAACCACCATATGATCACCATTCCTTATGCTTACTCAATCTGTTAAATCAACTTTCTCCAAACAATAGTGCCACCTAGTGCAAGCCATAATAACCTAGCACTTATTGATTATGATGGCTTACACTAGATGGCACTATTGTTTGAATTGAGTTTCTACTGTTTTTCACAATCTACATTCTACAACATGATCATGATAGAAAATTAATGTGGCTGTTCTTGTTATCAATAAAAATAAATAATTAAATATCTTTATTACTCATGAATTTCAAAAAAGTTTGAATATCAAATAAGCTGGAGCTGGAATTGATCCAGAAACATTCAGTTTGATATTCTATCACTGCACTGAAACACACAGGGCCTTGTTATCAATGAACTACTCATAGTATTCTAATACTATCATTTTGTTATTTCAATCAGGTTCTCACTAGAAAGCTTTTTTTTGGTAATTAAATTTCTATAAAGTATTTTATTTTTAACATGTTTTAAAGAGACACATCTTTATATTCCGATATTCTTAAATATATTATTTAACAATCATGGGGACCTGTGGATTGCCTAAAGATTGGTTTAACTTTGTTCCTTACACTTCTAATTTTCTTATTACTTTTTATAGAAAAAACAAACATTGCATTTTTATCAGTCTTTTAAAAATTGTTCAACTCAAGTCACAAACTATACATTTCCTTTATAATGAACATTTCTATCTTATTTGTTCCCAGTCTAGTTTTGCTTCTTGACAAATAAATCCTTTCTTATTTTTTATTTGTATAATAAAATAGGTTTTATTTTTTGCCTATTCATTCTGGAAATGTTAATTTTCATTTTAGTGCTTTTAGGATTCTTTTTTTTTTTTTCAATTATAAATATGTATATAAATTAAGTATACTTTATCCAGATTTAAATTAGACCAGCCAATCAAACTATTAGTATTTTATTCTTATTTATCTTGACATTATACTAAAATAATCAGCCAATCAGCTTCTCTGGGACTGTTTCATTGCTTACAAAGCAATCCTCAGTTTTTTAAAGAATAATATTTCTGTAGTTTAATTTTCACTACATCACTTTCACACAAGATAGGGACTTGTTTCTATTTGCTTTTAATACCTTGTGGAGGGGTGTAACCTTAAGCATGTACATGAAAAAAAATGTATGTTCCTCAAGATGTGCATTTCGTGCTGGACATCAATTGGCCTAGATCACATTTTCATACACATATCATTATCATTATTCAGTATATTTATATATAGGGAATAACTCCAGTTTGATTGATGTGTCAAACTTTCTGACCTTACAACATTGATACAAACCACTTGATAGAAGTATATTAATAATTTTTATTAGTCATTCATTAGACTGAGATTATCCATATAATGAATAATATTTATGTAGTTTAATTTTACCACACCATTCTTACGCAAGGTAGAAACGAGTTTCAATCTGCTTTTAACATTTTGTGGACGGGTGTAATCATAAACATATGACCAAAGACATGTGAAAAAGATGTATGATCTCCAAGATATAAATTTCGTGCTGAGCCAGCACTCATCAGTAAACTCAAATTATACATATCTTTATCATAATTAAATTATAGAAATATTAGTTGACTGATTTAGTTTAAAATTTATTAAGGAATAATAATTTATATTTTTATTATTTTAGCATAATGACAGTTGATTTATATATATATAAAGAGGCTTAAGCTAAAATGGTAATGAAATATACTTAGCATACCTGTGACATAGGTTTAAACCTGCATAATCTTAAAAATTTGATCACAGTCCAATCAAATTTTTTTTTAGATAATTAGCATCCAAGCTTAAAAATCTAATATTGAAAAGCAAATGAGTATCTTGCAATTTTTAAATAACAGGATAGAAAGCTTTTTTTTTTTTTACCAAGAAATTTTATTGTAAGCTCAAAGAATTACAGTATAGCAATACCAAAGTTATATTGTTAACAGACATTATAATAAAGGTTACATAACCCAATACCAAACGGTCTGGGCGTAAAAAATCAACTGCCCAATCACAAATTATCCATTGCTACAAGGCTCCATGTAGCATTGTAGATGAATGTTGGAGCTAATATGAATTATAACTTTTCTGCTGTTTGCCTATTGATCAACTAGGTGCGCACTCATTTATGGCCATATCTTGGTTGACCGTAAGAAATTACTTCTGGCAAAACTTCAGGCCATCAGAAGCAGAGATGAAAAATTAGAAAGCTTTTTAAACTATCACCGCATAGCAAATAGCAAGACTGGTAAAAAATGCCTTTTTCACTATTATTTTATTTTGGAGAGATTTTTGCATATTTAAAGCGTTTTTTTCTCCATGTCATAGCATCGACCGGCAGGCGAACCCAAAACCGTCTGCAACCAACTACTTGCTTGCAAGGCGACTGCGCTGACCTCTCGGCTAACAACGCTTGACATTTAAAGCATTTTTTTTGCATTTTATAAATTTTGTTTTAATGTATTTTCAATGGAAATATTAGAGTTTAATATAGAATTTCTAATTTTTATAGCACTCTAAGTGTAAGCAATCTACAAGATAGAATTTTGAATAAAGATTTAGATAATACTAAAAGTATGACTTGCTGAACTTAGCAAAAACATGTAGGTTTATATATAAGATAGAATTTATTTTTTTCTAGCAAAAATATTTGGAATGTGATATCATTAGCAGCGTGTTCAGACACGTATAATTTATCTTTTTCCACACACACAATTATCAGCAAAAAAACAACACCAATATATTTACGATCGACAAATCTAGAACAAATATTATGACACATAGAAGAACAAAATCATTTCAAAAATAGAACTCACAATTAGTATTAAAAATGTGGATCGTGAATAAAACAATTAGTGAAACAAATTCTGTAAATTATATTTAATAGAGGTGATGATAACTATAATTAAGGAGGCGTAATGACTAATTGATTAGTAAGTAAAGTATAGATAAGTAAATTATAGATTAGTATATTTTGATAAGATCTGCGGTTTGTGAAATCATGTCATAACATCAACATAATTTTGAATTTTTTATGAATATGTGTGCGTGTTTAAATTTCCAGTTGGAAGGAAGGCAATTCGGCAATACAGCATTATAACTAAATGATAACATTTGATCAATACTCACGGCAGATAGCCTTGGTTTTCCGCAATCTTAATACAATTTATTCTCCGATCTCAATTTTTGAGCTGCAACATAAACTTTAATAAACACTTTCATAATTAACAATAATTCTATTTAAAGATAAAAGACTTTATAGAGTTACTGTATTGTATATTGATGCAATAATTATATTTTACAACTTTTTGTACTACATATACGCTACAGACCTGGGTTAAATGGACGATAGGCTTTTTGTGATCCATTCTGCTAATAATATATAATAGTACATAAATCTGGTAGTCCATTAAATATCACATGATCACAATTTCTTATGCTTGCTCATAAGTGTTATTAAAACAGGCAAAACTCTCCATACAGTAGTGTCACTCAGTGCAAGCCAGAGTAACTTCTGGCATCCATTGATTACTCTGGTTTGCACTGAGTGACACTACTGTATGGAGAGTTTTGTCTGTTTTAAATCTGGTAGTCTCTATATAGAAACTAGATGTCATCTTGATGAACTCCTGAGTAAAGATAGCAAACTATGATATCCTACTTTAACATCTTTGCCAGTTTCTTTATAATATTTATTAAGCTGTTGGAAAAATAATCCATACCTTAATATCTTTTACTGTCTTGCATCTTCCAAATTAAAATTATTCACATCTGTTGTTTATAATTGATTACAAGATTTATGTTCAATTTTAAAATGCATGAAGTTGTGGGAGTGGGATAATTTATTTTTGCTCGCATGTAAAACCGTACTCAATATTATTACTTTTAAATAACCACTGCAGGACCCAAATCTTTTCAGTGTTTTTTTTAAAAAAAAAAATACTAAAAGGGAAGGCTTTATTCATCAGATATGCTAATTGAGAATGGTAAGAGTTTGAAGGTTTTCCTGTTCTTGTTTCTCTGTGTAGCTAAAAATAGCTAAATACCCATTTACTAACCAATATTAAATGGTTAGTTGATTTAGCAATGGGATGGCTATCCCTCCCCCATTTTAAGCTTGATTGTAATGTAAATTTGTTTTAATAGTTTGCTTTTCCAGATTCAAACTCAGATCATAGATGCCCAACACACTACTGGATCTTCATGAGTAAGTAAATAAGATTTTTTTTGGAGAAAAAGAGCATTGATATTTTTCATTATCTTATAATTTATACAATTTGATATTTTGACATCAAAAGACTTAACAAAACATTTTTGGCCAATAGAAATTAGTAACAGATGTTCATTAGTGTTATTGCCAATTAATAAAAAGTTTTTCTAGTGACATCAGTAAGACATCGCTTCTACTGCAGAATAAATTGTTAATCTTTATTAACTTGCCAAATAGTTTTTTTAAGATTGAGTTAATCTATTATTTAATATTAAGAAATGTATGTTATGTATAGAAATTATGTGATGGGCTATTTCTATCATCTAACATTAAATACTTAATGTCTTTGGATAAATTTTAAACTTCATTTACGTTTTCCAATTCAACTGATAGTAATAGTGCATAGATTAGTATATAACACAAGTTTTGATTGATATTATTTTCCTCTATTCTTCAGGCATTGCTGACTTAGACCAGTGTCAATACCAGCAAGAGAATCGAAGCTGGACTTTAGATTTTTGAATATTGAAATTTTAAGATAATGCTCTAATCAATTGATCTATTCTGGTTCAGATAGTTGGAGCATTATCTTAAAATTCATTATTTAATGCTAGATGATAGAAACAGTCTGGCACTTAATTTGCATTGAAATATCATCATCACAAGCCTTTAGACACACATCATGACATATATCATAATGGATAAAAAGGGATAAAAAATATAAATAAAGGTTAATATAAATTCAAAGCCAGAATGTATATATTCAATATAGAATTCAAATAAAATAGTTAAACTCAAATTTATTCAATAATATTGCCCAGCCATCTGTGATGATGATGATGATGATATGTAGCATTATAACCTATGGTTATTCCAAAAGTATTTTTAGTTTGTTTTTCTAGATTCAATTTAAAATGAATCCTAAGGCACCAAACTTTTTAAATAGGAAGTTTACTTTTGGAAATTTTAATACTGCTCATCATCATCATCATTTTAAACTATTACTGTTATCCCTGCATGTTTCCCATGATTTCTCAGGGTTATGGATATTAATAGCCTATCTTTGGAATGAGTTTAAAAAACAAACACAAACTAAATTGGTTGATAAAAAAAAAAAGCTAGATAGATAAAAATATGCATATAATAAAGACAACACAAAATACTAAAAATTAAAATAATTATATTTACGAAATTACTTAAACTTAAGGCTTTTTGGTAACCATAATGATAAGTTCTTACTAACTGTCTAAAATTTATAAAGTTTTAAATCATGATTTTTTGCAGATATCATACTTTTACTACATACATAAGTTTTTAATAAATCCATCCCTGGTGGTGTTTTCATCTTTGTGCATTTGTGACAATAGATAGTGACTCCAGTAGATTTTAGTATATTTTATGGAAGAGTGTGTCTCTTTTCTTATGACATGGTTTTCATTATTAAAGCAGACAATGATGTATTCTATGCATCTTCCCTGTTCATCTCTTAATCCACTTGCATAATTTCAAGTATTTTGAGTGGTGTGGTTTTTTAGTTTTCTAACCACATTAAGTAGATAGTCTTTTACTAGATAATGCCATCATTTTTCCTGTGGTAAATGGAGTATTGAAAAATATTTTTAAACAGTCGGCAAGATATGGATATCCAAACTATTTGTGGAAAACTGTTCTAACTAACATTTTCTCTTCATGGAATCACTCTGAACTGCTTCTTGAGTTGGGGCTTAAAGTATGTTTCCCTACTTCATGTTTTTGTGTTTCAAAACTATCACGTACTCGAGAATGTTTTCCTAAAAAATATCTTTATCAATTTTATCCAAAAACATCTCTCTAATTATAAGAATAAATATTCATTTCATAATATATTGTGGAACAAATACCTTTATATATATACATTATATGATTATTTTATAAATGACTAATCAAATCGTTTTTCTCTCTCTTTATTTAGCAATAGTGATAGGAAAAAAAAACCCCACATTACCAACGTTTAGAAAGTGCTCTATAACTTTCATAATTTTAATACCCCATAATTTTCAATAGTATATTTAAGTTCACGATTCGATTTATTATAAGAAATGCAAATTGTTTGTTTAAATCCCATCCAATAGGCAAATCTGCAAAGATCTCAAAATACAATATATTTTCTCTTACATTTTCCTTTACATAATATGAATTATTGTTTTATTTTTTTCAATTTTACAAATGCATTTTTTTTACTATATATTTAATAGTATGATTAACTCTACATATATTCTCATTTTTCTTTCTTAAACCAGTGAACTTAATAATACTTATAATATGTCTAATACGCATGTACACACATGCATAGCAATTTATGCATTTATTAAACAATCTATACAAGTTTTTTTACTATATTTTTTTTCAACATGTAACTTTGTAGTGTAGCTAATTTGAGCTGCAATCAAACTTGTTCATTTACAATATATGTATATAAATAATATATATTACTCTATAACTTAAGACTATGCGCCTAAAATGTGACAGTAGGGACCTCTACAAATCTAAACACAAGATTAACGACCATTTGTATTGGTGTTTAACTATACTTTTTAAAATCTTTTTTTTTTTTTGATGTCACACTATATTTTCTCATGGTGTTGGTAAATTAATCTATTTAATATTATTTGGTGATCAATAACGGATACTAAAATTATGTTTCTATATCTTGATTTTCATTTCTGTTTTCCATGATATATATTATACTTACCCATAATTTTTTGTTCTCATTATATTTTGTATTCCATTTTTATTTGTTTATTTAATATGTATTTATTGCAATCACTTTTTGTTAAGTTTACTATATAATTTTTCACTTTTTATCAGATTCAAACTTGCATAGCCTTGTTTTTTAATTAAAAAATATATCATGTTATTCATTTGTTTATTAATAATTTTAAAATCTATTTTCATTTGTATTAATTATATTATTTATTTGGATATAATTTTATTAATTCTTTTAGACTGGTTTTAATTTTCAGTTACAGATGTTAAAAACTTTTTGCTAATTTATTGTTATATATATATATATATTTCTATCTTCTCTTTTATTGTTTTTTTTTTTTTTTTATAAATTAATTTCGCTGTTTATTTTAGTTCTAGTTCAACATTCAGAATACTTTTAATTCATGACCTGGAGGAGGATGGTTTACCCCCTTTGTTTACTTATCATCATCATCATCATCGTCATCATCAACCATTATCAATCCACTGCAGGTCAATGAAGGTCTCTCCAAGTTTAATCAATCTTCTCCTATCTTTAGATTATCTTCTCTACATCACTCCTGCACACTTTTTTATATCATTCATCCATCTCACATGTGGTCTCTTTCTGGGTCTTTTACAATCTCTTGAAATCCAGTTTAAGATTTCAATTGTCCATCTATTATCATCTCTTCTAGCAATATGTCCAGCCCAACTCCACTTCAGTCTTTTAATTTTTTCAATGAGATCAGTAACACCTGTTTGTTCTCTTACCCATACATTGCGTTTTCGATCTCTTCTTGTTACTCCCAACATGCATTTCTCCATACATTGAGCTATATTTAATTTAAAGTTTAATCTTTTATATATTGTTTTTATTTTGTTATATTATTATTAATTTCTTTTTCCATTTGATCTAAAAATTAATTTTATTATATAATTTTTGTTCTGTTGTAAGTTTTATTTTCTCATATCCTTATAATTTTATTTTTCTCTTAGTTTATATTAATCATATTAGCACTTGTTTTACAAATTGGTGGTGGAGAGGTCAGCGCGACTGCCTTGCACTTGCAGGCAGTTGCCTGGGTTGCGGGTTCGCGTCCCGGCCGATGCTATGACACTTAAAAGAAATATGTATACATAAGTAAAAAAATGAAAATATTAATAAAAATTTGATATTAGAAATAAATGAGAAAATAAATGAATACATATATTCAGGGGTGGCCAACTTTTGTGTTCATAAGATCTACTTTATATTTTTAAAATGTGTTGCGATCGACTTGCTGTCATAAGCGTCAGACTTGTTGTCATAGGCGTAGTCTAAGTGGAGGGAGATGTGAAATACATACTATGTTTATATATCTACCTAGTAAAAAATAACAATTATTTAATGGGTCAAAAAATTAATGAGCGTTAAAGCAACATGAGTAATTATTAATAATATTTATTAATTGAAATTAGCTACATTAAATCAAGATTAAAAATATTATTTTCAATAATGATACGGCTTAGTGGAGTTCAAAAAAAAAAATTAGAACAAAAACAAAAATAATAAAAAAACTTGAAAATCTTGACTTAATTTGTTCACTCGTTACCCGACAGCTCTTGCCAGATTGGCCTCGCGATCGACCAAAAATGGCTTTGCGATATTGTGGTTTTCTTTTTTCTTTTTTCGGTAAAAACCAAAATTATTAATTTGGATTTTATCACTAGATATATCTTTTGCAGTGACTTATTCTTGTATAGTAGTTCAGGCAAAAAGCTGAAACATATGGAAATACTAGAACTTTTAAATACTCGTCATGTACCATTAACAATTAATAATTTTGAATCTAATTTCTCATCAGAACTCTTCTTATTTTTTGCTTTATAAGTAAATATCATTTAAAATCTCATCTTGTATGGTTTGGTGCAATGGTAGAGTGATAGATTCTAGAACTCAAGATCCACGATTTGCCACTTCCAGCAATATAGCAATTACCTATTCAATTATTACATTCCAACTCTTCAATCACATGTTTAATGCAACCATAATTATCACATGACTGAATCCAATGATATTTTGAAATTATTAAGCATTTACTTCAATTTTTACCTTTTTCTTATCATTATCACCATTATTATCCATTATCAAATCCACTGCTGGATGAAGGTCTCTCTGAGTTCAATCCACATTCTCTGATCTCTAGCTTCTCTTGTCCACATCACTCCAGTACTCTTTCTTATCTTATCTATTCAACTTACATGTGGACTTTTTCTAGATCTTTTACAATCTTTTTTATTTATAATCTGAAAATGATTATTATAAATTCTTTTCTTATAAGGTTAATGTGCCAAAAGTATTATCATAATTAAAGATAAGAAATATTAACTCTTATCTTACTGATAATATTATTGTTGTTGTTTTTTTGCTTGTATATGTGAAATGTTATTAATAAATACGTATATAAGTGAATGTTTATTTGTATCGATTTTTATGAACTGATAATAATTTGAATTTGCATTTATTTACGGTACGATAAAAATTTTTATTAGTGTTAAAAAACAATCATATTTATTATATTGATAATTAATGTTAGCTGCCAAGGTTTAGTTTTTTACACTTTGGTATAAATCTATACTAGAGCCTTGTGGCCCATGAGGAGTATATCTGTTCGTTATGCCTATGGCCTAAATGTAAATTTTTGTCAGATGAAACTTGATAAAAAAGTTTTAAAGTTATAATTAAGATGAAAAGTCAGATAATTAAGTAAATATTGTTTTCATTAAGGCTAGGGAATTTTAATAGTCTCTCTATAATTTACAAATTAACATAAGACTTTTGATTCTCAATGCAAAAACAAACTTTGGATACAATGTTGAACATGAGACATTATCCACATTTGTTATAGCAATTATCTTTTTTATCAAGAAAACAAAGCATAGGCAGACTCAGATTGGTTTCACGTGAAGAAAATAATGAGGTGAGATGGAGCTGTAAACTGTTATTATACTTAATTGATATTGTAGCAGAGTTAGAAGTGGGAATGGCTGTGGGAATGGCTTTGGGTGGATTCCACGAGGGATTCTGTATTGGAATAAGTTGAATATGCGATTTGGGATAGATAGAAGTTATAGTTTTTAAGCAACAGCAAAAAAACCTACAGTATGTGATAGACTGATTGATAAAAGTAGTAGGAGAATAAAAACTAAATCTTAATTTAAGATAAGAATAGTGCAAATAACTAGAGGGATAATAGATATAACAATGGAGAGTATTTAGCTGGAATAAGTGTATTTTGTGTATATGGACTTCAGATTAAATAGATATGAAAAATGTCATACAGATATAAGAACACGGATATGGTTGGCATTAAAAGGATTTATAAAATTGGTGCACATATGGAAAAACAGAAGCATAAGAATATGAAAAAGGTATAAACTATTGAAAGTTTTGATATAGTCTATTGAAATGTATGGAGGCAGAGAAAGAATATTGAAAAAATAAAAGAGGGCAAACATTGGTAGTTTTTGAAATAAAATGTTTACCAAAAGATAGTGGAGATACTTTGGATAGCTAAAAGAACTAATGAATGGGTTTTGTGAAGACAAATGACTAAAGCCATTTGTAGGAGATGATAAAGTAAAGAAAGCTATATTATTTTGAACATATGATGAAAGAAGGAGGCACAGTGGAAAAGCATGGCATGATTGGAATTATGAATGAGTTAAGAAAGAAAGGTTAAAACTGTCATCAATAAATACCATCATAGGATGATCGGGGTTAACAATACTAGAATCATGCAGAAAAGTGGTGGTGGAGAGGTAGATAATCTAAAAGTTGTTCATCCACACTAGCACTCATTATCAAACAACAAATCAGACAGATGATGATGATGATTTTTAAAGCAGTCAACTCATAGCCAATCTAGTTAATCTTGTAATGTAGTGAATACTGCCTTCTTCTTCATCTGAGGGTCTATTGAGAGTATTTTGTCTCACAGTGGATTATTAAAAAGATGTTTCACCATATATTTTATATTGGCTTTTATCTCGTCATTTGAAGCCAAATCCAGAATTCATTGATCATATTTTGGTAGTTAATGTAGTTTAAGAAGGGTTTTAATTAGTGTTTATTAAGTATTTTTGGACAGTTATTATTATCCAATATAAAATGACACTTAGTTTAGTCATACATTAAAGCAAGATTATTAGAAATCAAATCTTACTACCTTGCCCAATAATAATGTTTGACATTGTTGCATGTTTCATCAAACACATATCCTTGGGTATTTGTAAAGAAAATGGTCTTTAAATATCTGATATAGATTGTCTTATCTGATTTGTATCATGTTAGAGCAGTGGATTCGAACTAAAAGTTACAAGATCAGTTTTTAGTTCAGTGACATAAATGATAAACAAAATAGAGTTCACTCTATTGATTGTAATTTGTACGGAATCTGCTCAGTGCAGAAGTATTTAAATGAAAGTTACAGTAAAATTAATAAAGTTTTGTTGAGAATGTCTTATGAAAGGATTAAAGGGGATTTTAAGCTATGTCTTGAGGATATATATCCTTTAAAAGGCAAATTGGATCATGAAAAAAGTTTTTATTTTTTTAATGATACTGACTGTATTTTTGCAAGGTTACTTATAATGAGTTCATCTTAATGGTCTTCATGGGTAAATATTAAACCACTTAAACATAAAAATTTAAAAATTATATTCTTTGGTGGTGGTTTGAATGGGGGTTGTGAAACTCCTTAAAAAGTGTTTGGTTTTTATATATCCATATCTAGTTTAGGATACTCTAAGTTTCAGCTTCCATAACTAAGTGATAAAAAAATGCTTCTAGGAGCAGTTCTCAGTAGCAAACAGAAGTACTTAGAGATAGCAGTTGTCCTGGAAATTTCTAACTGTATAGAAGAACAATTTCTGACTGTTTGATTTAAAATAAGAATATTAAAAATTAATTAAATGCTAAAATAAATTTCCATTTTATTTAAATTCATATGGTAGCCATTTGGTGCTGCAAACACAAAAGATTATAAATGAAAATAACTGCTGATATTTATATACTACAGGAAAAAGCTTATTTGCTTGAAGTACTGTGGTGATGGTATATTAGATGTGACAATATGTTGGACTATTTCCATCACCTGTCATTAAATGCTGAATACCTAGAAAATGTTATACTTTATTTAAACGTTGACATCTTCCATTAAAGGAAACAATTTATGATTTATCTTTTAACTCCCAATAGGAAAGGAAAAAGAATTTTAATGTAATGATGTCAATTTCAAAATATATATAGTCTAGAAATAGTTGGTTTGAATGTTATTTGATAATTTATTTGTGAGATTGTTCAGTTATATTACAAACATTCTAAAATTCATTACTTTACAACACTTACAATATATCTTCACTCTTCACTGTACTATATTTTAGGTAAAATGTCTGACAACTTATTGTAAAACAATTATAGCTGTTTTCAAATTTTTCATCAGTCTATCCCTCATCTTAAACTTTACCATATTGTAACCATCACTGACATAAAAATACAAACCACACTCTTTCTCGTTATGCATATACTTCACAAACAACCATAACTCATCAAGTAAGCTAAATACATTAGTACTCGGATCTCTACGTTGTGTTGACTGACAGTTCAGTATTTTTCATTACATCATTCTCTTGCAATATAAGATCTGGTTTCTATTAACTCTTAATACCTTGAGAAATGAGAATTACCTGTGTGTTGTTGTGATATTTTTATCTAAGTGCTGCCTGTAAAACAAAAAGCCCAATTACAATGTGGTATTAAAGATGTCATAATTTTATAGAGATTAAACCCATGACTTAATTTTACTCCTTACATTTAAATTATTTTCATTAATAAATATTCACAATCTATACGGTTATTGTAATTTCAAATATATATAGAACATAATGTTAAAAATAAAGTTTATAGTGACTACATAAACCAATTTGTGACCCACATTACTTTTACATATGCACGACACTGTCTTTTAATTTTTTTTTTGTTTTGAGGTAGAATAGTTTTTGAAAGAATGCATCATTCACTTGTTTATAGTTCTCCATTATATTCTTTTATTTATCATGTCTTTCTAATTAGGGTGACTCTCAAAGATTATTTTCCTTTCCTATGACAAACTATGCTTAAATTTACCTAAAATACTGCTTGTCACATGACCATCACTCAAACGGAGATTTACTCCTATGTTAGTAGATTAATGTTATCACCTTCAATAAGTTGAAAACAATTCATATTGATTTTATATATACATAAGTTGGATGCATAAATAAGAATAATCGTGGCCGGGGGGGGGGGTAAATTTCTATTCAGTATTTTAAATCCTGTTTCAAAAAATATAACCCAGAATATTTAAGTTTTAGCAGTACTGTTTATTGCAATATCAAAATAAACATTTATTTATTATAAAGATATATTTTTATTTTAATTGTTTTTTCTAATAATTGTTTACAAAATAAAAAGAATTGTGTTCAGGAATATTAAATAATATTCCTGTATATACCTTACCTTTAAGCTATGCTCTTTTTTAAAAAAAAATGCCCTCAAACATGCTTTCGAAGATGTGGAAAGAATATAATATATGCAAACACTACTAAATATAAACAAGTTTAGTAGCTAATATATGCAAAGCATTGTTTTAATAAGGTTAGTTTAATGGTTTTATTTTCTTGTAAAGGTAAGGGTTAATTATTAATAAAGATAGTTTTAAATTACTATTAAAATCACGTGATGAAAGAAAATCACCCCCACCCCCCCATCTTCTCTCAAATAATAATTTAAACTTTAACAAATGAAAAAAGTTATGATGGTAAACATAAAACATTTGCAAGTATAAATTAAAGTTTTTACAAATTTTAATTCTGCATTTTTATAAATAAATTACTTGAATCCAAACAAATAGAAAAGTTATCATTAATAGCAATTGTATGGTTTATCATTCAAAAGATCATGTGATTCCAAGCATCGAAATTAATACAATAGTCCCACTTGATTGGCTAAAGTAAAATTTGATTATTTATTGTTATTCAATTGAAAATTGATCCAGAAATCTTTACATTTGAGTTTACTAGTCAATCAGTATATTACAATGCACTGGACAAATAAACAAGTGGTTAGTAACTTAACATGTCATGTGATAGTCAAGCATTAGCTAAGACAGGTTGAGCTTTAATGCAGAAACTTGGAGTTCTTAAGTCCATTGTGATAAACACACTAAATTATATATAGAAAAATAATTGAATGATTATTGCAGAGAATATTTATAATGTTCAGGTATTAATGTGATGGAATAATTTTCAATTTAAGAACTTTTAACTTTCAAGACTTCATCATGCCTCTGGACCAATCCAGATAGTACAAACAGTTAATATATCATTACCTATCAATATACTCACTTGATTGTTTACCTTGAAAAAACAAGAATTAGTTTATACATAAAAATAGAATCTAATATTAAATTTTCACTTTATTTTAAACATTTTTGATGTTGCAACACAAAATGCTTTTTTTTCTATTTTGCAACTTAGACATGGCAGAAAACTCTGGTGTAACTCACCGAATGTACAGTCAACTGTGTCTAAGTTGCAAAAGAGAAAAAAAATCAATTTATGTTGCAGATGTGAAAACATTTTGAAATCAAGTTAACAATAAGATGTATAATACATCACAAATAAATAAAGCATACAGGATTTGTGATTGCAGCATCTAAAGTATTATATCAGTTTAGATATCTGGTAATGTTTTGCTAATTATATTACATGTGTAAACACACTAAGTGTGATCAGAACATTCCATGATGAAACAATATTTGTCACATATTTCAAAACTCAGTTAAATTAATTAAAATTTGCAGAGAAATGTTTTCATTAAAATATACATTTCCCACATATTGTTTTTTTCAACTATATACTTTGGCAGCAAAGATAACATTGGTAAAATAAGAACGTTAAATAGCATAAAACCTTTCTATTAACTATGCTTTACATTAAAAACATAATCAAAATTGTAGTAGAGTGAACTTTTGAGTCATTATCATTTCTGATATCTATCATTTTCTTTGATTAGTTTCAAACTTAGAGTAATAGAAACATAATTTATAAAAATATGCACATATTATTCTTCAAACTGTTGATCATGGCCCTGATGTGATATTTTTTTCATGATTAATTTTTTAAAATTTAAATCAACATTTTTATTTTATTAAAAATGATATTGTACTACACCTCTTTCAATTCAGAGATGTTTGTTTTTGTTTTCTACTTTCTATTAGCCTTTACTCAGCATGGACCACATCAATACATCTGCAGCTTTAACTTACTCTCTAACCACTATTTTTAATGCTGTTTTTTGAATTCATGGTTATTTTATAGAAAAAACTGTACTAATGCTGCCCTCTTCAGAATTTTTATTAACTAATTAATTAATAATATTTAAATTTAATGCTAAAATAATGATGCAAGTACATGACTTCCAAGATTCTGATTGGTTGTTTCCTTTTGTCTCCATAAGAGAGTACCTGCCAATGATTTTGATTATGCTACTTCTTCATTTTGATTTTGGAAATGAAAACATATATTATTTAACTCTTTTATACTTTTTTCCCACAAAATATTTGTGAAATATTAATTACTTTAGAAGAATAATTCAGGTTTTAGTAGAAAATGTTTACTTTTACATGAAGACTAAGTCACAAAGAAATCAATGACATACAGCTGCAATTTATAATTGGATGACTAACATACATTTTATGTTGAGTGCTATAGATTATTTTTGTAAATTATAAATAGAAATTTTTGTTTACTTTAACTAATTTGATGAATTATTAATTTGCATTTAGAAATTAAACTAAAACAAATATAATTTTAAAAGAAAAATATATTTTTATTACTGATTCTGTGATTGACCAATCAAAAGCTGGAACTTTTAACTTAATCAGCCTATTGAAATTTGTACAAATAAAAGGTTTAAAATCTTAACAGTTTTAAAAAAGAAGTTTATAACTTTGCATTAAAAGACAATATTTTCAAAGAGAATTCAAATAGTAAAACTTGATATATGCAAATAAATTACATTTTTTAATGTTTTTTTTTTTTTGGTAAATTAATGATTGGATAAAATTTATTTTTTAAAAATCTAATATATATTCACAATTAATAACAATTTCTTCTTATTGAATATGTAATTATAGTATTAAAAATATATATTGAAGTGAGTACTTTATGAGCATTTATAATGATGTTCAGAAATAAGATAGCAAGAGAGAAAGATGTAGCATGTCAAAGATGGTTAGAGAGGGAAGGAAATCAAGAAAATAAATTATTTACTCATAAAAATAACTTTTATTAAATGTAATATCAATTTGAAGCGTAAATATTACATCCTTACAAACATAGACACATTAAATTATTTATCTGTGCAAGCCTGAATGTGTATGTATGAATGTTTGATATTTCATAAAAGTTTTTCTTTGATAGGCAAATTAAAAGTTCATTTCTAAAATCATTATGACAAATAATATTTTTTCTTCTATTAATTAAATAAAGTTGTTTTTGTAATTAAGTTTTAATTTTAAATTCAATGTAGACAAATTTATTCATTTTCACTAATGAGTTTGATTTTGAAATGTTTTTCAAAGTATGGTTAACTAATAATTTGTTAAGCGCATACTCATTACCTAAGTAATATATATTAAGGTCATAACCTTAAGACTATGTACCTAAATATGACAGTACGGACCTCTACAAATCTTTAATACAAGACTAAAGTCTTTAAAAGACAAGAACGGCATCTTATCTTCGACCTACTTTTAAATTATATAGGCAAATCTAAAGCAGTTTTATTTGAGAGTGTGAAGTTATTAAATACTTCACTGATTAAGTCCACAATTTCTATACAAGCTAATGTTCACAAAATCTTTTGATTTACAGTGAGTCAGTGTGAAGCTCTTATAATTAAAAATATTCATTTCATTTCAATAAAAATTTTATTAACAATAAATAGTGATTACATAGTAAATAAAGGATAAATACATGAATAAATTGTACAATAATATGATTATATAATGTTCTATTTGTCATCTGGCTATTGTTATACTCTTATGTGGTTAGGTATATTGAAGAGATTCTAAGAACTTGTTTAATGGTATTAGCATTTTTAATATAAACATGAATATTTTATTTTATAATTGACTATTCTATAATGCTGGGTAGGTGGGAATTGATAATCAGGAAAAGGAAAGAGCAGTTAAAGACCAGGTGTCATCAAAGACTTTACTGGAGGCAAGGAGCTGGTCACGTTTCTTGATTTTTTTGAGCGTTTGATAAAACAATGGTATGATTTGTGGTGGAGGTAATTCCATGAGACTTTTGCATCTCACTATCCATATGGAATAAAGGACAATGGTAGAAAGCCTTATTATTGAAAAAAAAAACCATTATGAATGGCATTTTCAAGTGAGAAAATCATATCAGGTCTTATGTTGGAATTGATTATAATTATATCTTTCAGAGTTTTAAGTCTTGGGCACCGGTGTATAATATGGTCTATGGTTTCATCTTCACGAGCACACAGACCACATATAGGGTCAATGCTGGTAAAACCTCTTCAGTGCTAAAGAAACCAATTTGTGGGTAGTGCATTAAGATTTATTTTAATGATGAAGTCAAGGAATTTGGGTTCCAGACTCCATCTTTTGAAATGTGTAATGAGTCTTTGGTTGGTTACTTTTAGGCTGGTTTTAATGGGTTGTTGATTATAGTTGATTATATTGTATGCTTCCCATAAGGTGATTTTTTGGTTAAGGTTAAAGGGCATTATTGGGTTATAAAGTTGTAGGTGTTCTATTAGGGATGCTATCCAAGAACTGGAAGAGGGTGGAGGATGATCTGTCGGTGTAATTTTTTTAATAATGTTAGAGTATCCGCAGGAGAGGATCAGATTATGTAGAGTGTTGTGGGTGTTCTGTAAAATGATTGCTTGTATTGAGTGGAATGACAGTCCACTGAACCTGTGTGGTCATTGGATACCTCGCAAGCTAATAGCAACTGTCCTTCCTCTCCAGAGAAGTTTGGTGCACAATCGGTTAATTTTATTTTGAAACTGTTTAGACATTTTAATGAATGGAAGATAATATGTGATTTTTGGCATTATGATCATGTTGAGGAGGCCAACCTTTCCATATAATGAAAGATATACTCTAGAGAGTGAAGTGGTGATGGCTTCAGTTGAATGGAGGATTGCATCTTGAATCTCTCTTGCCATTGCAGTTGGAGTTTTGTAGATTGGGAAACCTAGGTGTCTTTGGGGTTTTGCAGAAAAGGGAGAGTTAATTTGCTTACCAGACATTATCTTCCAGACGGAAGGTTTGTTAAAATTTATTTGTAGGCCAAGTTTCACTGTATTTCTGTTTAATATGTTCATGAGATGGGAAGGTATTTAATGGTGGGAAGCACAACCATGATGTCATCTATATATGCAAATACATTGAAGTTTTTATTGAGAGAGGGAAGGAAAATTCCAGGGAGGTTTTTTTCTATATCCGTCAGAAGAGGGTTGATGTATGCTGTCAAGAAAAGGGCACTGAGCGAAGATCCTTGGGGGATCAACTTGTATGGCTTGAAGCCTGGTGTGATCTTGCCATCAAGAGAGAGAAAAATCTCTCTGTTGTTGAGCAGATTGCTGACCATCTGTACAATCCTGGCTGGAATGTCGCATTCCAACAGAATATCCAGGAGAATGTTTATCTGGACTGAATCAAATGCTGCTGCAACATCCAGCTGGACAGCAATAGGTTTTGATTTACGATGTCCTCTGATGTAATTGAACAGTGCAGTTACATTGGACATAGCATGCGAGGTTGATGATCCCTTTTTTCTGTATTGGTTTGATGAGATATGGCTAAGAATTTGAGTTTGGATTTGATCTTTAATGACTGACTCAATTATCTTGATAAGCAATGGGGTCATGGAAATTTTCCGGATACTGTTAATGTCGTTTAGTGATTTTGCTTTTTTAATAAAAGGCACGAGAGCCACTGGGTAAAGAACTGTTATGTTTTTGTTGCCGGAGGCTAGGTGATCAATCATTTTTTTAATAATTGGCACAGTGAATTGACTGAGGTGTTTGAGAAGGAAATTTGGGATGCCATGAAGGCCAGAGTGAATGCCATCAGGGAGAGATGTTATCTTCTTTTTGATTTGGATTTCCGTGATGCCATGTTCGCCGGGGTCACCAGCATCCAACCAGCTGTTTATAGGTCAAAGATACGAGGTCACTTTTGTCTTTTAAAGACATTAATCTTGTGTTAAAGATTTGTAGATATCCCTACTGTAGTATTTAGGCCCATAGTCTTAAAGTATGGTTAATTAACTGATTAAGGTTATTAATAATTGGAATTTGGAAATAAAAAAATAACCTAAAATTGTTTTAAATTTTCATATAAGATAAAAATTAAAAGAAATGTAAAATCTATTATTGCATATTTTAAAATTTGTTCATTAAGAAAATTGTAGGGAGAAAAAAAATCTATTGATCAGTTATACTAAGTTAGCCTGTGACATTGTGACAGTTGAAGATAAGTTGTATAAAGGTATTTTTCCTAGATTTATTTACAATAGAGTTAGCTACTGGAAAACAATTTGCACAGAAAAAAAAAATGATTACACATTTGAATCAAGTCGTTGTAAAGCATCAGAAAACCTAAATAATAAGTAAAATATTGGATAAGTAAAATAGAAGTCATAAGTGAATAATTAAAAAACTTTTGGAATCTTTCTTTGATTGTTTGCATCAATTCTAAAATAATATTCTGCCTACCTGCTTCATTATAGTTCAATATTTATATAATTATTACAAGAAAGGATTCATCAGAGTTCTCTAAAAACTTAATAAGAATTCAAAATGTATATTTTACAGTACTTCAAACCAGAAACACTGAAAAGATTAATCACAAAATTTAAAATAGAATGGGATTCAAAAACAATTTTATATTATAATTTAAAGGTCAGATAAAAAATCCAGACACATGACCAAATCACATTAGAGGATTGAAAATCAGTATGCCATTTATTTTTACAATAGACTTACGCTATAACTTTTGTCAAAAAAAAAAAATCATTTAAATATTTAAAGATATATATTACAATATAATTTTTTAAACTTTTCTTTCATTAATAGTAATATTTACTAAGTCTGTAACTTCAAGAATGTGCGCTAAAAATGCGATAGTAGGGACCTCTACAGGTCTTAACCACAAGCTTACGTTTTGGAAGAAAAGGGGTGCAATTTTTGCTGAAAATATTTATTTTTATACCTATATTGCTGTATTTTTCTTGTGTGTATAAAAACGCATTGGTAAGATTTAATTGAAAGAAGAATAACTCAAACCTGTTAGTATTTTATATTAAGGCATCTGTGGCTTAGTGAAAATCAGTCATTATAAAAGAAAATTGGAGTGCATTAATGATTCTTTATGTTACTGACTTTTAAATTTAAATTGACTGTTTCAATGTTATGTTTGTTTAAAAAATATGAAATATTTTATATATTACATTTACGAATCTTAAAGTAATGTTCAAATGTTGTTATTATTTTAACATAAAGTTAAAAAAAATACAAAAGTGTTATGAATTATTTTAAAGAAATTAAAAAATTTAATGAAAGAACTTAATATATTTTTGATGAGGAAAGACTTGGAAATTTGTCTCAAATATTTTTTTTTTTTTTTGATAAAAGGTATGCCGATGAAGCTATTTCTGCTACTATTGCCATGGTTACTACTGCTACTCCTTATAACATTACATTGCTATGGCTGCTAATTATTATTAACACTTCTACCACTTCTACTTCAGTGCCTCATATCTGAAACCATTAGAATTAAATTTGTTGTAAGAAGATACATAAGTTGTTATAACTTTGATCAAGACAGATAACATTATCAATGGAGGTAAGCAGGAAATGATTAGACATGATATAATTCTGTGAGATAAGATAGATGTGTAGTGGGGGAAATAGTGAATAAAATGTGCGTTTTAGCATTTAAAAAGTAAAAATAGACATAAAAATATAGGTATTATTTTAGATCCAAAAAAATTTGTCTTTCATCAGTCATTTATTTATTAGTTTTATTAATTAAATCACCATCACATGATCATCATTTTTTTCCTAGCCAAATGGCATTGTTGATTATGGTCATGAAAACACCAAAGACACAAAAATATTTAGATACTGAACTGAGCTCAGATTTATTTGATTATACAAACTGCTATGTTCGGACTCTAATTACATACAGCAACTTATTCTGTTTTTGCGAACATGTACTAGCATATATAGTTTTAAAGAAAAGAACTCTCAGAGTGACAGTCAGGTTAAACTATTTAATAACAATTTGGAAAAGGTTACAGAGTATAATTAGTTACAACGAATTATGGTAATCAAAAGTATACAAAATTTTACATAAGTAATTTTACCGTACTTTTATCTGTGCCATTAGGCTTACTAATAAATAATAATATAGACCGAGTTGGCCTTTAAAGTTGCCTAGATCCCTCCTTTGTACCTTCAGCGGGGATTCACTGGGTAAGAAAAGCCAGTCCAGGTCCTTCTTCTGATTTAGAGTGTCCGATCTTCAGCACCAGATATCTTTTATAGTTAGTTCCCCTTCCAGACTGTGAGCATAGGATTCTGTGGACATTCTCCCCCATTGGTCATTTATATCCATAACTATTCCTATTGGTTTGCAGTGCTACATGCTCAATCCGGTTTAATATTCATGCTCGATCTGAGCAAGTCTATACAACTTGTGTGCACGTGATTTGATTAGCGCAGCACACAGCACTATCCCCCACTACTCCTGAGAAAAGCCTGCTTCTCTGGAGTCACACATATTCTTTTAATAGTCTATTTCTTCATTCAATAGTAATTATCGAATTCGTTTTTTGGCTTTCAGTATCACTTAGTAAACTACTATTATTGCTTATTTTACAAATGTTCTTTAATAAATAACACAATTCCCATGCGGCCAAAATCCCGTTATTTAATTATTCCGAGTTGCATCAGACAAAACGGTTCCGTAATAATAAAACTTATGTATATAGTCAAAATTTGCATGCGTAGTTCATTTAAAATTTAAAACAAATAAAACAAACAAATGCTTACACTAGAGTTAATTTTAAGCATGCCATTCTACTGCTGGTTTGTTACCATTTATTAACTAGTGACATATATAGTCTTGTAAATAGGCAGGTGGGCGACGTTTACGACGGAGTCTGTTTTCTTCATGATCGCCAGTCGCATTCAATCCGGGATGCTGTATCATGGTTTCCTCTGGAACTCCCGCTGTTTCATCACCTAACTCTATGAGGTCTTCTGCACCGTGTTTATTAACGACATTTTGATTTTCGAGTGGATCTTCATCTAGAGTTTCTATATTGTAGTCGAAATTCACTTCTGTCCAGTTTTTCCGGACATGATTTATGTGTCGACGGTAGCTTGCTCCCGAGTTGGTTTTTATTTCAACGATTTGGTCTGAAATAATCCTGGTTATTACACCTTCTGTCCACGTCTTGCGTAGTGTATCGCACATCCATACATTATCTCCGGCAGCATAAGTATTTTTCATAATTGGTGGCGATTTTCCATGATCAGGCATCAGAATGGTCAGCTTGTTACGCAGTTTTCTGCCCATCAATATTTCAGCTGGTGATTTCCCAGTAGATGTGGTGGGCGTAATGTGTTGGTGCAGCATTGCAATGTTTAGCGCCTCGGATAGGTTGGTTTTATTTAATCTATTTAATACTAGTTTCAAATGTTGTACCGCCTTTTCCGCGATTCCATTGGATTCCGGGTGATACGGAGGAGAACGGATGTGATTTATTCCCCACTCTTCCACAAATGATTTGAATTCGTCGGAAGTAAAAGCAGTCCCATTGTCGGAAACCAAGACTTCTGGTGATCCCTGGTGTGCGAATATTTCGCTTAAAATACGAATTGTTTCTGCAGAACTAGTATTTTTGGCAATCTTGTATTCTGCCCATTTTGAGCCAGCATCTATCAACACCAAAATCATTTTGCCATTTATTGGTCCAGCATGGTCTATGTGGACCCGGCTCCAAGGTTTATCCGTTTTGGGCCACGGTGTAAATTTCTTTGGAGGTATGTTTACGGTTGATTGGCAGGATTTACATTTTTTAATGAACATTTCTATGTCCGTACCCATGCCCGGCCAATACACATAACTGCGGGCTAGAGCTTTTGCGCGAACGACCCCTGGATGCCCTTGATGCAACATTTCTAATATCTTAGAACGACCGCCGGGTGGAACCAATACTTTATCTGCAATTACTATGCATCCCTTTAATGTCGACAGCTGCTGACGCATATTCCATAATGACCTATGTAAATAATGTGGTCGTTTGTTAGGCCATCCTTTCGTAATCCAGTTTACCAGTGCCTGGTATCCAGCTGTTTCTTGAGTCCATCTGGCTATAGTGTTGCTATTTATAATTTCCGGCTTCCAATGGTCCAAGTAATTTACGTCTACTTCGGTGTCCGTTTCCTCTGTTACATCTGGTATGCGTGAAAGCGCGTCCGCATGTTGAATTTGACTACCTTTCTGATGTACGAGTTCGTAATCGTATGCAGACAGTAAATTATACCAGCGAATCATTCGCGAGCTCAAATGGTCAGGGGCGGCTTTTTTATTGGCGAATATCCCCAACAATGGACGGTGGTCTGTTATTATTTTAACTGATCGGCCGTAAATGTATTGGTGGAATTTCCGAACTGCTGTTACAATGGCCAATGCCTCCTTGTCCAATTGGCTGTAATTTTTTTCAGCTTTTGACAACGTTCTAGACATGTATGCTATTGGGCGTTCGCTATTCTGTGACGGATGACTGAGTACCGCCCCAATTCCGTATTCGGATGCGTCCGTTGTTAATGTGATGTCGAGGCTACTGTTATAATGTACTAACAAGTGGTTTGACGTTAGCAGTGCTTTCGTTTTCTGAAAAGCGCTCTCTTGCGGGTTCTTCCAACACCATCGTTGATTTTTGCGAAGTAACTCGTACAAAGGTGTGGCTACATGTGCTTTTCCCTTCAGAAAATTTTCGAAAAAATTAACCAATCCTAAGAAAGCCTGCAGTTCTTTGACGTTTTTGGGCTTTGGTGCATTTATGATAGCTTTAATTTTATCCGGATCGGGTCTAACGCCAGTGCTTGATATGATGTGGCCTAAAAACTTTATTTCTTTAGCACACCAAATACATTTTTGCATGTTTAGCTTTGCACCAAAATTCTCTAGCCGTTCGCAAACTTCGTCTAATCTAATTTGTAATTCTGCTTCGGATTCCGCTGTTACCAGAATGTCGTCAAAATATGGCGTTGTTCCTTTCAGTCCCTCCAACAGCGTGTCTATTTTAGCTTGAAAAGCGTTCGGGGCGATTTTTACGCCGAAAGGTAAGCGATTATAATTATACAATCCCTTGTGTGTTGTTATGGTAAGGAGCGCCGCCGTTTCCTTTGTCACTGGAATCTGATGAAAAGCGGCATTTAAATCTAACTTTGCGAAAAAATTTGCGCCTTCCAATCCAGCTAATATCTCTCTAACATTTGGAACAGGATATGGGCTTTTGGCAATACTTTTGTTTACAGTTAGTCTGTAGTCCCCGCATATTCGGACTTGTCCGTTTTGTTTTGCTACGATCACTATAGGAGTAGCCCATTCTGAGTCTTCGACTGGAGTCAACACACCTTTCTTTATCATGTCCTCTAAAGCTTCTTCAACTCGTGATTTCATAGCAAAAGGTATTTTCCTAGGCTTGCAGTGAACTGCTTTTGCGCCTTCGCGAAGCTCAATTTCCACGGCTGTCGTAGTGATTCGTCCCTGTTCTTCGGTAAACAGTTTAGGGAATTTAAGTTTTATTTCCCTTTCGATGTTAATTTTGTTTACCATACAGATCTTAATGCCTAACGGGGTAAACCATTCCCTACCTAATAAGGGTGCTATATTGCCCTTGACAATATATAGGTTTAGTTTTTTCCGGCGATTGTTTATGGCTACCATAACCTCTACTACTCTGACTATTTGAATAGGATTCCCATTTGCATCATTTGCCTTGAGTTCTGTTTTAGCTACTCTTGGCTGGTTTTTAACGTTTTTATTTATCTCGGACCAATCCCTTTGCGATATGATGGACACCCCAGCTCCGCTGTCTATCTCCATTTCTATAGCTTTGTTACATATCTCTACTGCTAACATTATTTGTTGACAGCTTTTGGTCTCTGCCTTATTTATTTCGGTATAACGTTCCGATTTGGCATATCTGTTTACTGGGGATTTGTCATTCGCTCTAGTTCTATTTTTAGTACGGCAAACTTTCGCCAGGTGTCCAACTCTCCCGCATTTATTACATTTTGCATTTTTCCAGCTGCATTCACGTGCAATGTGTCCAATTTTGCCGCAGCGATAACATTCAGTTTTCGAGTTTGGTAGCTCTTCTGTTTTGCTTATTGAAGTTTGTTTCGTAGCATCCAGGTTAGCTTGTTGGAATTCTTTGGAGCTGCTTATAACTAGTTCGTGGGACATCCCTCTTTTGATAGCCTCGGAATACGTCAGATCTGGGATGGCCAATAGTTGTTGACGTAATTTGTCATCGCTCATCCCCCATAAAAACTGATCTAATAGTGCTTCTTCTAGGTCTACATAAGCACACTTTCGCGCCAAATCTCTTAAGGCGGTATCAAAATCTCTACACTTTTCTCCCTTTATTTGGCGTCTGTTGCGCAAGTGTAGGCGAGCAATGTGTTTTGACGGTTCTGGGCTAAAATGGTTATTCAGCCGCCCAACTAGATCGGAGTACAATAGTTTTTCCGGTTCTTCGGGTCCGCATAATTGGTTTGCAACTTCAATTACACCTGGTCCACCGAAAAGTAATAGTGTGGCTACTTTCGTTACGTCATCTTTGATTTTGTTAACAATGAAATAATATTCAATACGTTTTGTATATTGGGGCCACTCGGAAGGACTATTAACATCGAATTCACAAATACCCGGCTGAGTTGTAGCCATCTTCCTTGGTAACTAACTATTGACACCTTTTCTCTTTTTAGTTTAACCACTTTGTCCTCTTTCAACTGTCAACTGCGCCAATTGTATGCTATGTTCGGACTCTAATTACATACAGCAACTTATTCTGTTTTTGCGAACATGTACTAGCATATATAGTTTTAAAGAAAAGAACTCTCAGAGTGACAGTCAGGTTAAACTATTTAATAACAATTTGGAAAAGGTTACAGAGTATAATTAGTTACAACGAATTATGGTAATCAAAAAGTATACAAAATTTTACATAAGTAATTTTACCGTACTTTTATCTGTGCCATTAGGCTTACTAATAAATAATAATATAGACCGAGTTGGCCTTTAAAGTTGCCTAGATCCCTCCTTTGTACCTTCAGCGGGGATTCACTGGGTAAGAAAAGCCAGTCCAGGTCCTTCTTCTGATTTAGAGTGTCCGATCTTCAGCACCAGATATCTTTTATAGTTAGTTCCCCTTCCAGACTGTGAGCATAGGATTCTGTGGACATTCTCCCCCATTGGTCATTTATATCCATAACTATTCCTATTGGTTTGCAGTGCTACATGCTCAATCCGGTTTAATATTCATGCTCGATCTGAGCAAGTCTATACAACTTGTGTGCACGTGATTTGATTAGCGC